>CAMZMU010000055.1:59623832-59805329 GCA_947311845.1 Poa pratensis | reverse complement strand
AATGACTCCCACGAAACAGGGATAGTCAAGCTCACGAAGAGAGTTCGTGTAAGGGGCTGAACACGTTGGTCAAACAACCCTCAACCTGCACGGCGACGGTGCTCGTCGAGCAAGCGGAGGGACATCACGACAGAGATGAACACCAGCCCGTACCCAGGTTCACGGCCCTCGTGTGGAGGTAATACCGCTACTCCTGCTTGTCTGTATTGCACTGCTTGTAGAGGTTACAGTACAATGAGCTTGCCGAGGCTCTCTTTTGGCAATGGTGTATACAAGGAAGGAAGCAATGGTCTTCTTCTTCCTTGCGCGTAAGTGGCTATGCTGGAATGAGAATGCGATCCCTTGCTACGGTGCACCTTGTCCTCCTTTTATAGGCGCCCCGTGCTCCCTCCTTGCACTCGCACTGTGGTAGGGCTGTCACGTGGCGCAGAAGGTGGAGCGCGGTGCATCGCAGCCCGGTGTCCATGGACGCGGTCCATGAGCGTAAAGCTGACTCCTGTAGCAGAGTACCCACCGTCCATGCAGGACGGCCAGCTGGGGCCGCAGAGGAACGTGGGGGCCCACGGTGACGTTGGCCTTGGAGCGTAGCGCCGGCCGGTCCCCTTATCACCAAAGAGGAAATCCTTGTAGTCCGGAGCGGGTGGCACAGCTTTATTGACCCCTTTAATCACCAAAATGGCAACTGCGGCGTCGTCGTCACCGCGCGCAGGGGCGCGCGTCACTCTGCGGCCGCTGCAGAGCCCATGTGCGCTCTGCAGAGGTTGCTTTGCAGCGAAGCGATCTCCACGAGGGCTTGGACGCCCTGTAGAGAATTCGGCGTTGACCTCTCCCCAGGGGAGATTTCCTTGAAGAGGGGGCAGCAGTGGATATGGCCTCCGCAGGCCTCTGCTGCCTCAAATCCCTCGCGAGGCAATTCCTCGAGGCTCTCCAGCCGTAGGCTTGGTCCTTAGCGAAAATTCGCCATCAAGTGTCGAGGGCCGTATAGGACAGGCCCAGCACACCCTGGATTTCACTGGGCCGACAGTAGCCCCCGGGCCCATGATGGGCACGATGTAGTCCAATGGACGCAGGCGAACGTCATGGGCCCAAAGTGTCCGGCCGGCCTGAGACACGTGCAGGGCAGTTACGCCGCGACGACACGTTCTCCTCGGAGATGATGGGCGTAGTGGGGGGTCCCACCACGTCTCGGTAACTGCTCTGAGGGGAATAAAGCCTGCAGCGCCGGTTCAGGCAGCAGTTACTGCATCATTTGCGCGCCGTCTCCTTGCTCTTGACGCCTGCGCTCCTGTGTCTCGACGCTCCTCCTCCTTCACCGAGCTCCGCCGCCCTTCTCTCTTCGACCATGGGTCCCAAGAAGGGCAAGGCGGCAATGGCGAATGTACCGGCCGAGGCGCAGCAGGAGGACGAGCTCGCGCCGGCGCTGGTGGGGACTCGCATCCACACTGCTGAGGCGCTGGACAAGATCCGGCTGATGGCCGCAGGCAAGAACAACGAGCACGGCGCCACCGTTCTCAAGGCGGCGCGATTCGGCAAGCTCGCGGCGGGGCTATATCCCATCTTCTTCCCGACCATTTTCGCTGGTTTGGTGCCGCCGTTTTCTCCTTTCCTGGAGGAGGTCCTGGCCTTCTATCAGATCCAACTCCTGCATCTGCACCCCAACTCCATCTTGATCCTCGCCATCTTCGCATATCTTTGCGAGGCGTATTTGGGGGTGATGCCTTCCGTGGCCTTCTTCCGGAGCTTCTATGCGCTCCGCTCCACGGCGCCTGGCGAGCGGTCTGGTTGTGTGTCCTTCCGCATCGCGGATGGGATGGGAGGTATCTACATCCCCATGTCCTGGGACGGCGACAAACCCGTCACACGGGTGACGAAGAAGGTGGACGATTTCCGCCAGCGGTGGTTCCTCGTGGACGCCAAGACGCAGAATTCCTTCTTCGACGTCCCTGAGGCGCCGCCCTGAAGAACTCGAATTGGTCGAGTGCGACCCTTCAGAGCCCGAAGATTGCGACTTGGTCGCACGCATGAAGCTCGTCCGCGACGCTGGCCTCACGGGCAGATGGTTGCTGAAGACTTCGTGAGGCGCCGTATCGCCCCTCTCCAGAAGCACACAAAGCCGATGTGGATGTATTCAGGCCCGGCGGACGCAATGCGGCTGCACTGCAGCTCCCACCTTCCTGAAGTCGTAGCTTCCATAATGGGCATCCTCTTCACCGCCCCGGAGGTTCCTGTGCCGCGCAGTGAGCTCGCGAAGCCACTCCATCAGATTACCCCGAAGAAGCGCCTCGCGATCCTGGAGCTGATGCCGGAGTTCACCCCTCAGGGCCTGGCTGGGGAGGAGAAGAAGGAGGACGCGGCGCCCGTGGTGGAAGAGGACTGGGCCTCGGAGTCACCCGCCGCATCTGACGAGGATCTGGGCGCCACCTGTGGAGGGGCGAATCCCTCGGCAGGGGAGGCGAGCTCTTCGAAACCTGCTCCTCCAGAGGGAGATGTTCTGGAAATTTCGTCCAGCGGGGACGAGGATTTCCTTGTGGCCCCTTCGCGCCAGGTCGCGGAGGGGGAGGAAGACAGTGATGAGGAGGCCGTAGCGGGACGCTGCGACCCCCGCTCCAAGGCTTTTCACGACAGGGCCGCCAAGAGCCCAGTGGGCACCCCTCTCAAAGGAAAGCTGAGGCTGCTCCTGAGGGGCCCGGCTCTGGAGCTGCTTCGTCGAGGTCGTGGCGGTCATCCACCGATGTGGGTCGACTCACGCGCCAAGTCATCTGGGTAAGCGTTGGCCCCTGTCTTTGCATCTTTCGAGAGTTTTCTTGCTCTCCTATTGATGGCCTTCCCTGTTTGTTTGTTAGGGATCTTGTGACGGCAAAACGCCGGAGGCTCCGCAAGGCTGCGGAGGTCCGGGGCCTGGCCTCGGCAACCGTCGAGGAGCCTGTGGAGCCCTCAGCTGAAGAGGTTGCTAATCCCGTAGTGACCGAGGCCTCGGAGCCGGTGGCGGAGGAGGCCACGAAGCCTGTGGCGGAGGAAGACGTAGGGCATGTGGTGGTTACGCCTCTGGCCGGAGCAGCTACTTCGTCTTCTACCGCGGAGGCGCGCCCCGAGGAGGAGGCGGTGGTGCGCACACACCACCACGTCCCGTCACTCCACCAGAGCGGCAAGAGGAGGTCGCCGCGGAGGAAACGGGGAGTGGCTCGCCGGCGAAAGGAGGCGCTGACGTTGAGATGGGGAGAGGATTACTCCGCCGCCCCAAGGCACCGACGCCGCGATGGAGGAAAATGTCCCTCCGCCGCCCCCGCCTAACGCAGATGCTGAGGGGGCGGCGGCTTCTTCTGGGATCGCAGCGGGCTCGGCGGCGGCGGACCCCACGGTGGCTGGGCAATCTTCCCCTGCCCCTGAAGCTCGAGAGGAGGCGCCGGTTGAAAACGACGGTGCTGGAGCCCATGGCCCCAATGGCGGAGAGGGCTCGCACAGCCCCCAGGCCGAGGTTGACGCGGGCCCAAGTTGGAGGTTCCCACCCTCGAAACTAGTGCGCACGAGGGAGCCTCCATGTCTCGTGGGAGTTCCCGGGCTCTGGTCCTGGGTGGCACGAGCTGGAGCGGCGCTCGCCGCAGCTCTACCTTCCGCCTGGCGCGGGGTGCACTGGATGGGCTGGAGGCCCAACTCGCCCTCGAGGAGGCCGAGCTCGCCAGAGAGTACGACGAACTTGAGAGGGCGTGGACCCGCTTCTTCGAGGTCGTGGAGCAACGCCGCCATGACAACGAGGCCATGCAGGCGCAGCGAGAGGAGGCGCTGCGCTTCGCCAAGGAGGTCCGCGAGAGCGCGGTTCGCGAGGCTCAAGAGACCCTGGAGCCACTCCAGGCAGAGCGCCAGGCCGCTGCAGAAGATCGCGAGGCGGCCGCGGTGGAGCGCCAAACCGCTGCCTCAGAGCGGCGACCCTCGAGACCACGCTAGCCGCTCAGCGCCAAGAGCTTGCCGACCGCGAGGGGAAATTCGCCGCGGAGTCGGAGGCTACGCGGAAGTCTTTGGACCAACACCGCGTGTCCTTGGATGCCCGTGAGCAAGTACTGGCGGCGCGTGAAGCGGAGGTGCTCAAACGCGAAGAGCGGCAACTGCAGGCTGACAAGGAGTTCCACGCAGCGCGCGGATCTGAGGCGCGGGAGGGCAAACTGGCCGAGGCCATAGGCAAGCATGACGAGGAGGTGGCCAAGCACAAAAAGCTTGTAGAGAAGTCCAAACGAAAGCTTGCCGCGAGGAAGGAAGAGGCTGAGAAGGATGCCGCCGCCAAGCAAGAAGAATATCGCTCCGCCGTCGCGAAGAATACCGGGAAGCTCAGGAAGCAGAAGGACCGCTTCAAGAAGAAACGCGCGGACGACAATGCCCGCATTGTTCAACTGGAGCACCAGAACGCCAACCTGAACTCCCGGTGAGGCGCGCCAGGGACGGTCGTCGCCGCGCGGAAGAGGCTCGTGAACGTGCTGATCAAGACCTCGCCTCCCTGATGGCTGATATGAGGGAGCTGGCTGCGCAGGCGGCCCTGCTGTGGAGCGTGCTGCAGAGGATGAGCACAGCGTGCAGGCGGCGCGGTCCTGACGCAGCAGCGGGAGCGCGTGTTCAAGTCCTTGGTGACCCGGGGAAACTCTCGCGGGGCAGCTAGGAGTGGATGCTCCTGTTGTTCCCGTCAATGGGAACGCTGACGCCGCCACATACCTCGCCTACTTCGATCAGCTCTTCTCTGTGCTCGAGGGCCCTGTGGCGGAACTTGGCGAGTTGGTGATGAGGAGTGCCGCAAGCTCTTGACCGTGGCGATCGATCGCGTCTTCGCCAACCTCCAGCGCCTTCACCCCGGCTTCGACTTCGAGTCAGTGACCGAGCCCATCGAGGGAGATCCGGCCTGGGAGCTCTCCAACTTGGTTCGAGAAGAAGTCAACGATTACGTCGACCGCTTCAAGAGGGTTGAGGCGGAGCAGGCCGCTGAGGAGGATGAAGGCGCCGAAGAAGAGAAGGCTGAAGAGGACGGCGATGGTGAACCCTCTGCCTAGGCCACTCCTGCAACAAGATGCGCTTGGCGCAATTATCTTTGTTTTAAGACTTGTTTTAATTCACGCTGGCTTGTAAGATACTTTATCGTATGCAAACATGTGTGTGTGCCCCTCGAAGGGTCCTTTTCCCTGTTCCATGTCTTTCTTCGCTCTACGTCGTCAGGACCCATCTCTTTGCGCTATGACACCGCCGCTACGGTATGCCGGAGCGTGACTCGGCAAGGCCGGGGGGTGTTTAAGGCTTGGAGAGGTAAGGGCTCTCGAGTCGCGGTGCTCGAGGGCTCCCCTTTGACGCACAAGCAGTCCATGGAGTGTGAGAGAGAAAAAACCGCTCGAGGGGCGACAGGTGCCCGTGAGAGGGAGAAAACACTTCTGAGGAGCGCAGCGCTAGACTTAGCTTGGCGAGACTTTGGCCTCGTAGAGGGCGTTGGCTTCCCTGATGGTGCGCTCCCTTCTAGGGGTCGGAGCGTGACTTCTCGACCTTGGGGAGGACTTCTTGTTCCCTGTATTGGTTAGAGAGGCAGACCCAAAGCAGGCACATGGTAGTAAACACCCATGCGCGCTTATAGGCTTCCTCATGGGTATCTCGCGAGGAGAGTAAGTACCAAGGTCCTTTGGTGAGGTGGCGTGTTTTGGGAGCAAGCCCATGGGCCAGAGCTCTTTGGGGAGGTAACAGGCGTGAGAGCGTGCTCACGTGCTAGAGCTCGGATCCTTTGGATTTTGCGGTGCTGTTGGGGTGCTCTTGAGGCACAGTCACCGTACTCAGCCCCCGCTCGCGAGGTGCGCATGGGGAAGAATATAGCGCGAAATGAACTAAGATGATGAAAAGTAAAACTCACCACCAAAATATTACATAGCGGCGCCTCAGCGCAATGTTTCATCGAGAAACGAATTGGTTCATTACACTTGGTGTGACCAAGATAAAGTTTTCCATGTCGAGGCATGGGGACCACATTCAGTGGCTGAGACTCTTCACGGCCTGCGGCGGCACGTAATCAGGAGAGCTCAGAGGGGCTGGCCCTCGGGAGGAGAAGCTTTTGTGAAGCTTGGAGGTGAAGTTGTGTGCTTCCCTCTAGAGACAAAAAATGTCTGGCGTGACTATGATCACGGGTAGAACTTGCGTAGATGCGCGATGTTCCATGGATTCTTGACCGGAATGCCGTCCTCCGTTTCGAGGCGTACCGCGCCAGGCCTGGCGATGTGGAGACCCTGTAGGGGCCTTCCCACATTGGCGAGAGCTTGTGGAGACCTTCCCTGGAGAGGATTCTCCTGAGGACGAGGTCGCCTGTCTCGAGAGTGCGCGGACGTATGTGGCGGCTGTGGTAGCGTCGCAGGTCTTGCTGGTACTTGGCTGCCCTGAGGGCGGCACGGCGGCGCAACCCGTCAAGGAGTAGCAGGTCGTCGCTGTGGAGGTCTGCTTGATCGTCCTCGTTGAAGGCAAGGACCCGTGCGGATCCATGCTTGATCTCTGTGGGGAGGACTGCTTCAGCTCCATACACGAGAGCAAATGGCGTCTCACCAGTGGGCTTCGTGGGGTTCGTGCGGATGGACCAGAGCACGGACGGGAGTTCGTCTATCCAGCCCTTGCCGTAGCCCTTCAGGCGATTGAAGCTCTTGTCTTGAGGCCCTTGAGGACCTCAGCATTTGCTCGCTCGGCTTGGCCGTTGCTCTGTGGGTGAGCCACCGAGGCGAAGCAGAGCTTGGTGCCGAGGCTCTCGCAGTAGGCCCTGAAGATGCCGCTGGTGAATTGTGAGCCATTGTCGGTGATTGCGATTAGGCACACCAAAGCGGCAGACCAGGCCTCTGATGAATTTTACTGCCGCCCTGGCCGGTATGCTGCGCACTGCTTCAACCTCTGCCCACTTGGTGAACTTGTCGACTGCCACGAAGAGGAAGCGGTAGCCCCCTTGTGATCTCGGGAAGGGTCCCAGAATGTCAAGGCCCCAGACCGCGAAAGGCCACGAGAGCGGGATGGTTTGGAGTCCCAGTGCAGGCTGATGAACTTGCTTGGCGTGGAACTGGCACGCATCGCAAGATGGACGATGGTGGTGGCATCTTGAAGCACTTGGGGCCAGTAGAAACCGCTCCTGAAGACCTTGCCTGCCAGGGTGCGTGCAGAGGAATGGTGGCCACACTCTCCACTGTGAATGTCTCTGATCAGCATGCGGCCTTCCTCGGGGGGGACGCACTTGAGTGCAATTCCATTTGGGCGCTTGCGGTACAGGTCTCCCTCGAGGATGTAGTATGACTTGGCTTGTCGAGCCACTCGTCTGCCTCCGCGTCTTCTTCAGGAAGGACTCCCTTCAGCAGGTAGTCTTTGAGTTCGTCAACCCAGCCTGTCTCTTGGTGCACCATAGCCAGCAGCAGACGCTCCCCTGAGGATGGACCGCAGTTGGGTGCCCCACCTATAGGAGGTGGTGGGAGTACTTCGTCTGTGCTTGCGGCTGCTGCTTCTTGTGGCTGCTTTATGGACGCCTTGGAGAGTCTCTCTTCAAACACGCCGGCCGACTGGGCCTGCCTTCGTGATGCTCGCTTGGCGATGTCATCTGCCTCTTGGTTCTCCTTTCGCGGGATGTGCATGAGCTCCATGCCCCTGAAGTGCTTCTCGAGCTTGCGACCTCTTCAAGGTAGGCGGCCATGTGGTCGTCTTTAGGCGTGTAGCTCTTGTTGGAGAAGTTAACCAGGAGCTGGGAATCACCCTTTATGAGTAAGTGCTTGACGCCAAGGGCGATTGCGGCTCTGAGCCCGGCGAGGAGGCCCTCGTACTCGGCGATGTTGTTGGAGATCTTGTCTATTGTGAAGCACAGCTGGATGGCGTAGTAGAGCTTGTCACCTTTTGGTGAGGTTAAGACAACGCCAGCCCCACCATTGCGGCAGGCGAAAGCTCCATCGAAGTGCATGGTCCAGTGGCTTGGCATTGTATCTCCCGATGACGCGGTTTCTTCTTCGCGAGGCTCTTCAGGAGTTGGGTCTGTCCACTCGGCGACGAAATCCGCCAGCGCTCTCCCTTTTATGACTCTTGTGGTGTCGAAGCGCAAGTTGAATGGCTGCAGCTCAATGTTCCACCTGCGACGCGGTCAGTAGCGTTGGGGTTGCGCAGGATCTGCTCCAGGGGGAAGGACGTGACCACCGTGATGGGGTGACCCTGGAAGTAGTGGCGCAGCTTCCTGGAGGCGATGAGTAGCGCGAGGAGGAGCTTCTGCTGCACTGGGTACCGCTCGCGAGCATCTCGCAGTACAGTACTGACGAAGTAGACTGGATGCTCGACGAGGGTCGTTGATGGTGCAGCAGCGTCGGCTCCCTCGAGAGGCTCCTCAGGAGTTTTGGCGAGGTTTGCCTGTGGAGGAGCCTCGGCAGGGTGCTCGTGGAGGGCTCGACTTGAGGCTGTGGGCCTGGCTGGGTCTGGAGAGACTGTTCCTCGTCGGGAGGTTCTGGACTTGGTGTGGCAGTGCTTTTCTTGGGAGAACTGGCTCTTCTCTTTCCACCACCAGGACGGCGCTAGCAGTTTGTGGAGTGGCTGCTAGGTACAGCTTCAGATGCTCGCCTGCCCTGGGGGCTACCATGACTGGTGAGCTAGCCAAGTATTTCTTCAAGTCCTTAAATGCTTCGTCAGCCTCTGGAGTCCACTTGAAGGTGCCGGATTTCTTCATGATCTTGAAAAATGGCAAGGCTCTCTCGCCGAACTTGGAGATGAAGCGGCCTAAGCTGGCCATGCATCCTGCTAGGCGCTGCATGTCCTTGAGGCGGCGAGGTGGCTGCATGTCTTCTATAGCCTTGATCTTGTCAGGGTTTGCTTCTATGCCGCGGTGGGACACGAGGAACCCGAGGAGCTTGCCTGAAGGCACCCCGAAGACGCACTTGGCGGGGTTTAACTTGATGTTCACCTTGCGCAGGCTGGCGAAGGTTTCCTCGAGATCCTTCAAGAGAGTGTCTCCCTCGCGAGACTTGACCACGATGTCGTCGACATAAGCTTCTGCATTTCTTCCCATCTGAGCCCCCAAGGCGATCCTCATGAGCCTCTGGAAGGTGGCGCCGGCATTTTTCAGGCCAAAGGGCATGCAAGTGTAGCAATACACACCACAAGGGGTGAGAAATGCTGTTTTCTCCTCGTCTTCCTTGGCCATTTTGATCTGGTGGTAGCCTGAGAAGGCATCCAGGAAACAGAGGAGATCACAGCCGGCGGTGGAGTCCACAATCTGGTCTATCCTTGGCATGGGGTATGGATCCTTGGGGCAGCCTTGTTCACGTCTGTGTAGTCGATGCAGAGCCGGCCTCCTCCATTGGGTTTTGGGACAACCACACCGTTGGAGAGCCAAGTGGGGTGGGCAACTTCTCGAATGATGTCTGCTGCTTTCAGCTTCTCTACTTCTTTGATGATGAACGCTTGCTTCTCGGGGGCTTGTTTCCGCGCTTTTTGCTTTACAGGGCGTGCGTCTGGACACACGGCTAAGTGGTGCTCGATCACCTCCCTTGGTACACCGGACATTTCTGACGGAGTCCATGCGAACATGTCAGAATTTGCCCGAAGGAAGGCGACGAGCGCGCTTTCCTATTTGGGAGGCAAGCCAGCGCCTATGGTGACGCTAGCCCCCGAGCCTCAGCCCCCGAGCCGCTGGTGCTCAGCGACACCTTCTTTGTAGATGCTTGCTCTTGAGTGAACAGTTGTTTCTTCTTCTTGGGCCTCTCGAGAGGCTCCATGTCCTCGTCAGCGGGGAATGCCATGGCAGCGGCCTTGTAGGCGATCTCGACGGCGCGCGTGGCGTCCTGTACGTGACCGCGTATGGTGATGGTGCCACCGCTGCCAGGGATCTTGACCATGTTGTAGGCATGGTGCGTGACGGCCATGAACTTCGCGAGGGCGGGGTAGCCGAGGATGGCGTTGTAGGGCAGGCCAATGTGCGCGACGTCGAAGTCAATTAGCTCGGTGCGGTAGTTCTCCTGCGTGCCAAAAGTGACCGCGAGCCTCACTTGCCCCAGAGGCGAGATTGAGCCGCTGGTGACCCCGGTGAAGGGCCTGGAGGGCATGAGCCACTCGTAGGGCACTTGAAGCGTCTCGAAGGTCTCGACAGAGATGACGTTTAGGCCTGCACCCCCATCAATGAGCGTCTTGCCGACGGCGATGTTGTTGATGGTGGGGGTGCACACCAACGGGAGGGTGCCCACAGTCTTTGTAGACTTGGGGTGATCTTTGGCGTCGAAGGCGATGGTGTACTGGGACCACTTGAGGGGGCGGGACGTCTCGACCCCGGGAAGCGCTGCGTTGAGCTCGCGAGCGAACTGCTTGAACTGGTTGTTCGACTTGGGCGCCTGGGATCCGCCGAGGATGCATGCCATGGCACCCTTGGGGGCCTGGTAGCCTCCAGGCTCTTCGTCGGGCAGATTGTTGTTTTTCTCGGCGGCATTCGCCTGAGTTCCCTGAGGCCTCTGGAAGTTGCCCTTGCGTCCACCTTTGCGGTAACCACGGCCTCTGCCGCGGCCACCGCTGCCCTCTTCTTGCTCACGCTTCTTGCTCAGTTGCTTGAGGTCATAGCAGTTCTCTGTCGCATGGCCGCGCCTGTTGTGGTAGATGCAGAACGGGCGGTTGTCCACCTCTTTCTTGCCAGCCTCTGGAGAGTCCTCGCGAACATGCTTGGCGTCGGGTTCAGCTGCCAGGACTGCGGTAGGCTTGCGCTTCGTCTCGTCACGCCTCTTCTGGGTCTTGGATCCCTCGACAGGGTCGTCTGTCGAGCCCACCTTGACGAAGAGGAGCCCTTCTTGCCTTGGCGCATTGTCTGCGATGTCGAAGAGCTTCACCACGGAGGAGAGGGTATCATGGATGCCGAGCTTCTCGAGCATCCTGTGGTTGGTGACGCCCTCTCTGAAGGCCGCAATGACGTGCGAGTCCGGGATGTTCGGGATCTTGTTGCGGACTTGGCTGAAGCGCTGGATGTACCTGCGGAGGGTCTCGCCAGGCTTCTGGCGCACAGCTCGCAGGTCGTTGTAGGTGAGGGCGCGCTCGTACGTGCCCTTGAAGTTCGCAACGAACTGCTGGCAGAGCTCCTCCCACGAGTCAATGGAGTCCTCGGGAAGGTTCAGGAGCCACGACAAGGCGGAATCCTTGAGAGCGTGGGAGAACCAGTTGGCCATGACCTTGTCGTCTCCCCCCGCAGCTTGGATGGAGGTGGTGTAGAGCTGCAAGAACTCGATGGGGTTGTTCGTGCCGTCGTAGCCCTTGGGTAGGTCAGGCCTGAACTT
Organism: Poa pratensis; assembly: GCA_947311845.1. Classification (NCBI taxonomy): domain Eukaryota; kingdom Viridiplantae; phylum Streptophyta; class Magnoliopsida; order Poales; family Poaceae; genus Poa; species Poa pratensis. Next base: position 59,794,065 of record CAMZMU010000055.1, on the reverse strand, counting down.
CTGTGGCCAGACGACGCGCGCAGGTTGCGGGTGAAGGCCGCGCAACCTGTGGCGTACGAGGCGATGCCCCCTGAAGAGCACGGCGGTTCTGTCGCCCTGCCTGGCCGATCTCCTCCACGATGCGCTTCTGGAGGTCCTTCTGGCGCTCCATTTCCACCCGCGCGTCTGGGGGTGTCCGCTGCACGATTTGACAATCGCGCGGCGACGACGCGTGGGATGCGGCCTTGTGCGCCGCGGCCGGAGGCGGACCTGGCGGAGGCGGCGGCGGAGGCGCGCCATGCGCGGTGGTTCCAGCGCGTCCGGAGTTGTGGTGCACCAGAGAACGCGGCGCCGCAGGAGCAGCGCGCGGTGCCGCCGCAATGTCGACGAGGTGCTGAAGGCGGCCGAGCCAGTTATCGTGCGCCTCAGCTGTGGGACGGTAGCGGAAGAGTTCCGCGGCCATGAGCAGCGCGGTGTTTGGGCTGGGCTCTTGACGCCCAAGAGTGGAGGCGCTCTGGCGCTGGGACGGATGCGAGGACTCTGCGTCCTCGCCGTGCCCGTGGTCGACGTCGTCGTCGAAGCGGTCGTCGTGGTTGCCGTCATCGTCCCCGGGTGCTCTACCCGCGGTTCAGCGGTGTTGCGCCCCGTGGCACGGCTGGCGCGGGGACGGCCGCGAGGGTTGGTGGTGTTGGCAGCGGGCTCGGTGGTTGCCCTGCCTGACGCCCGCCGGGTGGCGCGAGCTGCGCGAGTGTCCGCCATGGCGCAGAGGTCGATGAAGGTTGAAGACGCGCCTCAGCCCCCTACCTGGCGCGCCAATTGTCGGAGAATGACTCCCACGAAACAGGGATAGTCAAGCTCACGAAGAGAGTTCGTGTAAGGGGCTGAACACGTTGGTCAAACAACCCTCAACCTGCACGGTGACGGTGCTCGTCGAGCAAGCGGAGGGACATCACGGCAGAGATGAACACCAGCCCGTACCCAGGTTCACGGCCCTCGTGTGGAGGTAATACCGCTACTCCTGCTTGTCTGTATTGCACTGCTTGTAGGGGTTACAGTACAATGAGCTTGCCGAGGGCTCTCTTTTGGGAATGGTGTATACAAGGAAGGGAAGCAATGGTCTTCTTCTTCCTTGCGCGTAAGTGGCTATGCTGGAATGAGAATGCGATCCTTTGCTATGGTGCACCTTGTCCTCCTTTTATAGGCGCCCCGTGCTCCCTCCTTGCACTCGCACTGTGGTAGGGCTGTCACGTGGCGCAGAAGGTGGAGCGCGGTGCATCGCAGCCCGGTTGTCCATGGGCGCGGTCCATGAGCGTAAAGCTGACTCCTGTAGCAGAGTACCCACCGTCCATGCAGGACGGCCAGCTGGGGCCGCAGAGGAACGTGGGGGAGCCCACGGTGACGTTGGCCTTGGAGCGTAGCGCCGGCCGGTCCTCTTATCACCAAAGAGTAAATCCTTGTAGTCCGGAGCGGGTGGCACAGCTTTATTGACCCCTTTAATCACCAAAATGGCAACTGCGGCATCGTCGTCACCGCGCGCAGGGGCGCGCGTCACTCTGCGGCCGTTGCAGAGCCCATGTGCGCTCTGCAGAGGTTGCTTTGCAGCGAAGCGATCTCCACGAGGGCTTGGACGCCCTGTAGAGAATTCGGCGTTGACCTCTCCCCAGGGGAGATTTCCTTGAAGAGGGGGCAACAGCGGTATGGCCTCCACAGGCCCTGCTGCCTCAAATGCCCTCGCGAGGCAATGATCCTCGCGAGGCTCTCCAGGCCATAGGCCTTGTCCTTAGCGAAAATTCGACATCAAGTGTCGAGGGCCGTATAGGACAGGCCCAGCACACCCTGGATTTCACTGGGCCGACACATATTATATCCAGTGGTTGACTGATTGTGGAGAGATGAAGATCAACCATATCGTGCGCATTGAGTTTCAGATTGGACCATATAAGGACAGCGTGGAGTGTGATGTAGTTCCTATGACGGTGTCGCAACAGTGGAACATGGGGTTCCCCTAGTACTGCCAAAGTGGGTCCACCCCATGTGGGCCCAAGATGAAGATGGACAAGACCAAGACTCAAGTCAAGCTGGCGGGTTCACCGTCAAGACACGCAAGGCCTGCATCGACTAAGGGCTCCGGTCCTGGGGACCTTCCGGGTCCCCGAATCAAGCAAGAAGGCCAGGAAGGACCCGAGAGCCCGAGTTCCCGGCAGGAGGCCAGGCTCCCTCCCGGGTACTTCCTACGTTCCTGTGGATAAGCACTCCACCTCACCACGGAAGACTTGGGAAGCAAGGCGAAGGCAGCGCGGGGGGAAGCACGCCCCGTGGTGGTGTCAGCTCCTGTCCACCCCAAGGCGGACGCTCCCACCTAACCCAAGGGAGACGCTAGGCTGAGGAGAGGCCACGTCTCCCCCTAAACTAGATGAGGAGGGTCCTTCACCCCGAAGGTCCCTCACGCCCCTCACGTGACCCTGTGGCAACCCCTTAGCCTATAAAAGGAGGACCAAGGCACGGAGGAGGGAGGTCGAACCAAGGACGAACACAAGCTAGAACCAGAGCAAGACTAGACTAGGGCTGCGAAGGTAGAGAGGAAGGTGATCTCCTCCGGGTCAGGATCTGTCCTTCTTCTACCTCGGGCCAAAACCCTTCCGGGTACCCTGCCGGGAGGTTCCATTGTAAGCCACACTATGAAGAACTCATCAATCCAGACATGCAGGAGTAGGGCTTTTAGCCTCCGGGCGGCCTGAACCTGGGTAGCTCCTTGTGTCCCTTTGGTTGCATGCTTTGATCGTGGAGAGGAGAGCTTGATCTAGACTCCGCCCAAGAAGACGATTCTCAGCCTCCTTCGCGCCCCGTGCCGAACCTAAAAGGGGGTATCCTATACTCCCGGTGTCCGTGCAACGAGACACGACATCTGGCGCGCCAGGTAGGGGGCGCAAGTGCTGGATTCATCTTCATCAAGTTCATCGGCAAGTTCTTCGTCAAGCATGCCTCCAAGGAAGAAGGGAGATCCTGCGGCGTCCAAGCCGGTCTCTCCCTCACGCACCCAAGCTTCAGCTGAACGTCGTGCTGCGCGCACGGCGGAGCGCCTCTCCGTCCCCGCCTCCCATGGAGAGGGTGGCGCCGGACGAAGTGGACGGTCGCGACAAGGACAACGGCCCTGGCGGAGCGGCGGCTCCAAAGGGCGCCACCATGCCTCCTCCTCGCTCAGGGGAGAAGAGCGTCTGCAACGGCACCGGCAAGGAGCCCACCGCTGGAGGAGGGAACCACGGCGTTCGCCCCAGCGGGGATCCACGAGCATCCAAGAGCAAGACCTCCGCGCACTCGCCTTCGGACGTGCAAGCTCGCCATGATGCTCTAGTCGCTGCCAAGGCACTGATGCAGTTCCCTCCAAGCAGCGGCGACCCCAAGGTCTACCAAGAATGGAGGACTCGCGTCGAGAGGCTCCTCGACTTCGCCGATGGTGGTCCGTGGGTCGAACCCACTCAAGCTCCCACCGTCGACAACCCCGGAGCAGCACAAGACAAAACACGTGATCCGCGAGGCCAGCCTCGTGGTGAACGTCAAGCCAAGACGGCGCCTCCTCGCACCGCGCCACCGATGGCTGATCGGCTAAACCGCGATCACGGCGAGGCCATCTCCATCGGGTCGTCTACCTCGCGCAACCCAGATCTTCGTGACGAGCTCAACAGCCGTCAGAACGAGGATATGCGCACCCGCATCGAGCGTCGCCGAGAACGTCACCGCCGGGAAGATCGGGGCATCGACCTCGCCGAAGGCTGCCTCGCCCTCGCTCCCGAGTTCCGCCACTTCAACTGGCCCAAGAAATTCAAGATCGACGTTCTCCGCTACGACGGCACCACGAACCCCCGGGACTTTCTGCAGATCTACTCTCTGCTGCGATGGTTGCCGGGGCCGACGAGGTCATGATGGCCAACTGGTTCCCGTTGGCCCTGAAGGGAGATGCCCAGACTTGGCTTCTCAACCTTCCCAAGTGCTCCATCCGTTCCTGGCGGGCACTGAAGGAGCAGTTTCTGGGGGCTTTCCAAGGCGGGTACGAGCGCCCGGGGGCTCCCAGTGATCTCCACGACTTCAAGCAGTTGCCGGGTGAAACTCTCCGCAAGTTCATCCAGCGCTTCACCCAGAAGATGAACACCATCCCGTGCATCAAGGAGGAGTTGGTGATCCAGTCCTTCCACGCCAACGTCCGCAACCCCAAGATGCGCGAGAAGCTGAGCATCCATCGCGTCGAGTCTGCTCGAAAGCTCTGGGAGCTTGCAGACCGGTGCGCTCGAGCTGAAGAAGGAGCCAAGTTCCCCGGGGAGGATGAACCCGAGGACAAGGCCGCTCCAGTAAGAACAAGAAGCGGGACCCTGGACCCTTCGTCACCGAGCCTCTTCCGAAGAAGACCAAGCCCGCGCCGACTTCCGAGGAAGAAGGTGAAGGTGATCCCTGGTGCCACATCCATCCAGAAGGCAACCACTTGCTCAAGGACTGCCGCATGCTCAAGAACCTCGCCGTCCGGAGCAACGCCGAGCTGATGGGGTCAGTCAAGACGGTTGCTACAACTGCGGCACTGCCGGGCACATCGCTCGTGACTGTCCCACGGGTCGCCAAGGCGGAGGCGGCCGTGGATGGTACCGAGGTGGTGGCCGCGGGGGCCGGAGGAGGACGCGGCGGTCAAGGTGGTCGCGGGTACAACACTCCGGAAGCCGCCCACGTCGGCAACGGGGAAGCTCCGGCTCCCCAAGGAGGCAACGGCGGCAAGTATCAAGAAGTCACGGGAGTTGTCGGGTGCATCCACGGAGGGTCTTCTCTGCCTCCCTCCAACGGCGCCTGCAAGAGACTTGTCCGGGAGCTGAACGCGGTTGCTTCTGCTCCGTCCAAGCCCCTGGACTGGTCTAGCCAAGTCATCACCTTCGACCCAGAAGACCACCCTGCAAACACTGCCGGGGTCGGGACCCTGCCGCTGATCGTGTCGCCCGTCATCCACAACTACAAGGTCACCAAGATGCTGGTCGACGGAGGCTCCAGCCTCAACCTGCTGACGGCGAAGGTCCTGGCTGTCCTTCAAATCCCCCTGTCTCGCCTACAAGACACTGGGGTGTTCCAAGGCGTGAACGGAAGTGTTACTCGACCCCTCGGGAAGATCACCCTTCCGGTCACCTTCGGCGACTCCAAGAACTTCCGCACCGAGGAAATCGTCTTCGACATCGCCGACACTCCGCTACCGTACAACGGCATACTTGGCAGACCTGCTCTGGCCAAGTTCATGGCCGTCTCCCACTTCGCCTACAACATGTGAAGATTCCGGCGCCGTGGGGCGTGATCAAGGTCAGGGCCGACATCGACGATGCTATCTACTGCGTTCACCAGCTGAACCAGACGGTGGCAACCACGGCGGACATCCCTCAAGGTGTACAGGAGGATGATGATGGGGCTCTCCCCGGGGGCGAAGGGCACCCCGGGGGCTCCACATCTACTCCACCCAAGAAGGCGCCATTCCATGGCGATCCGCAGCTGACCAAGAAGGTGGCGCTAACCAGCGACGGAGTTCGCTCCATCACCATCGGCGCCCGCCTCACCGACAAATAGGAAAGCGCGCTCGTCGCCTTCCTTCGGGAAAACTCTGACGTCTTCGCGTGGGAGGCATCAGGTTTACCCGGCGTACCAAGGGAGGTGATCGAGCACAAATTGGCGGTCAATCCGGGGGCTCGCCCCGTGAAGCAGGTTCTCCGGAACCAAAGCAAGGAAAAGCTGGAATTCATCATCGCCGAGGTGGACAAGTTGATAGAAGCTGGTGTCATCCGGTCGGTTCCCCACCCAAGCTGGGTGGCCAACCCCGTGGTGGTACCGAAACCCATGACCTTCAAGTGGAGACTCTGCATCGACTTCACAGACCTGAATAAGGCCTGTCCCAAGGACCCTTTCCCCCTGCCGCGGATCGACATGATCGTGGATTCCACGGCCGGGTGCGAGCTGCTGTGTTTCCTGGATGCCTTTTCCGGGTACCACCAGATCATGATGTCACTCGAGGACCAAGAGAAGACGGCCTTCATCACTCCCAAGGGCTGCTACTGCTACACCCGGATGCCTTTTGGCCTCCGAAATGCCGGCGCTACCTTCCAGCGCGCAATGCAAGCATGCCTTGGGTCGCAGCTGGGCCGCAACGTCGAAGCGTACATCGACGACATCGTGGTCAAGACCCGGTACAAGGACTCCCTCATCCAAGACCTGCACGAGACCTTCGAGAACCTCCGCCGGGTCAACTTCAAGCTCAACCCCGACAAGTGCGTGTTCGGGGTCCCCTCCGGCAAGCTGCTGGGTTTCCTGGTCTCTCACCGAGGGATCGAGGCGAATCCGGACAAAATCAAGGCAATCGAGCGCATGGAGGCGCCCCGGCGGGTCAAGGACGTACAGCGCCTCAACGGGTGCATCACTGCACTCGGGCGTTCATCTCAAGGCTTGGGGAGCGGGCCTTACCGTTCTTCAGGCTGCTCAAGAAGTCAGGCCCCGTGGAGTGGACCTCCGAGGCCGAGGAAGCCCTGCAGTCCCTCAAGCGCTACCTCGCCTCGCCACCAATCCTCGTGGCACCAGAAGAGAAGGAGCCCCTACTACTGTACATTGCTGCCACCAACCAGGTGATCAGCGCTGTGCTCGTGGTAGAGCGTGACGCTCCTCCGAAGAAGTCAAGCAAGATCAAGGGCAAGCGACCCGGGAACTCTCTTCCGGGCAACCGTGCAAGAAAAGGCTGCCGGGTGACCAGGGGTCTCATGATCCTGGCGTCACTACACTTCACCAAGCGACGCGGATCCCGTCGGGAATGGAGAATCTCCCTCCGACGAGACTTCGCCGGGGGCTACATCGTCCCCACCCCAAGACGTCGACGAGGGGAAGCCGAGCCCTCTCAGGACTCGGCGACCCGCAAGGTGCAGCACCCGGTCTACTTCGTCAGCGCAGTGCTGCGCGACGCCCGGGAGCGGTACCCCATGATGCAGAAGCTGCTGCTGGCAATCCTCATTGCCTCCCGCAAGATGAGGCCGTACTTCCAAAGCCATCCCATCACGGTGGTGTCCAAGTACAACCTAAGAAGCCCCCTGGAGAACCCACTTGCCACTGGTCGCATATCATGGTGGGCCATGGAGCTTCAAGGTTTCGGTCTCAAGTTCGAGCACACGGACAACATCAAGAGTCAGGCGCTGGCGGATTTCACGGCCGAGTGGACCGAGACGGCGTTCGACGACCCGGAAGAGGAAACCTGCCTCCCCGGGAAGGAAGATCCTAGCGCCTGGATCATGCACTTCGACGGCTCCTACACCAAGGGGAAAGGAGGTGCTGGGGTTGTCCTAACCTCACCAACCGGGGACCGGCTGAAGTACGTCGTCCAGATGCACTACCAAGGGAACATCTCCAACAACACGGCGGAGTACGAGGGCCTGCTCGCAGGACTTCGTGCTGCCATCGGCCTCGGCATCAACAAGATCGTCGTCAAGGGTGACTCTCAGCTAGTCATCAAACAAGTGAACAAGGAGTACGCGTGCCCTCAGATGGCACCATACGTTGAAGAGGTCTGGAAGCTGCAGCGGCGCTTCGACAACTTCCGGGCTGTGTACGTCCCACGGGGAGAAAACACGGCCGCGGATGAGCTATCGCAGGTGGCGTCCAAGCAAGAACCAGTGCCTCCCGGGATCTACATCGAGGTCCTCAGGCGACCTTCGATCCCGCCCGAGAGGCTCGCGACAAGATCTGCGCCGGGGGCTGGCGACCCTTCTACCTCGACAACACGGGTAGCCAGCCCAGAAGCTCAAGACCCGGCAGCCCCTCCAGCGGAGGAAGCTATGCTTTCTTTCCGTCGGATGGTGCTACCGGTGGAAGGAACCCACCCACCCTGGGCCCGGGACATCGTCAAGTACATCATGGAGCACGCCCTCCCGGAGGACGATCACGACGCCGAGCGGGTGGCTCGTCAAGCCAAGCTCTACGTCATGATCGACGGCGAGCTCTACCGGCGACGGGACAACGGAGTCAAGCTCCGCTGCATCCCTCAAGAACAAGGCCAAGTACTGCTACGGGACATCACGAAGGCACATGTTCAAGTCATGTGGCATCAAGATCACTGGCGGGTAAAGTTTTCCGTCACGGGTTCTACTGGCCAACAGTCCTCAGTGATGCGGAGCAGCTAGTCAAGACCTGTGAAGCCTGCCAATACTATGCGAAGAACATACATCAGCCGGCGCAAGCTCTGCAGCCAATTCCAATCTCCTGGCCGTTCGCGGTCTGGGGGCTGGACATCGTGGAAAGAATACCTTTTCGTGGCCATCGACAAGTTCACAAAGTGGGTGGAAGTGATGCCAGTACCAAGACAGACAGCTCAAGCAGCCATCAAGTTCATTGAAGGGATCGTGTACCGCTTCGGAGTACCCAACAGAATCATAACGGACAATGGCTCTCAGTTCACAAGCCGATCCTTCCTCAACTTCTGTGAAGAGCTGGGAATCAAGGTGTGTTTGCCTCGGTGTCCTACCCAAGGTGCAATGGGCAAGTGGAGCGAGCCAATGCGGAGGTCCTAAAGGGTTTGAAGACCAAGGGCAAGAACTGGATTGAGCATCTACCAAGTGTCTTGTGGTCCCTCAGAACCACACCAAGCAGAGCCACTCAAGAAACACCATTCTTCCTTGTCTATGGAGCAGAAGCCGTCTTGCCAACAGAGCTCAGGCATGGATCCCCCCGGGTACTTGCCTATGATGAAGACGCACAAGCTGAGAGGAGGATTGATGACATCAACTTCCTGGAAGAGGTGCGGTGCCGAGCTTCCTTACGATCTGCTCGATACCAGCAAGGGCTCCGCCGCTATCATGATCGCCATATCCGTTCACGGGTACTGGAACCCGGAGACCTGGTTCTCCGCAAGAAGCAGAAGCTTGATAACATGAACAAGCTGTCCTCCAAGTGGGAAGGACCTTATCGGGTGACGCATACCCTGAGACCCGGAGCTGTTTATCTGGAGGACGAGAAAGGCAGGCCGGAGGGCAACGCCTGGAACATCGAGAATCTCCGGAAATTCTACCCCTGAATACGAACATGAATCGCAGATAGTTCGAGTCAACTAAGCACGCCCAAGGGGCTAGTGTTCTGTATAAGGGTGTAAGAATCGTCGCCAAGGAATAAAAGATAAGTTTTTCAATTCCGTGAGCCTCTCTTGTTGTCGTGAAGTGTGTTATCCGTAACAACCCCCAAGCAGGGGGCTGACATGGTGCCGGTGGCTGACAGGTCGAGCGCGAGCAGCCTATCAGTAGGCGCTGCCACCTGATCGTGCCGTACTGCCGCGGTAAGAAGTGGAACGGGCAGTGCTGTGTTTTAAAGAACCTAAACACAGAAATGCACATTCAACTTTGCTTGCGGGTTGCTCCGGATGAAACACTTTCACGACATGTAAGGGAGGGTCCATTCTTTTCCTACTGAAAGTGTGTTGTGTGTAGCGCCTCTCCCGGGACAGGAATGGATGCTGAAGAGCGGCTCAGGAGCTGGATACCCGGGAAGGACAGAGTAGATCAAGGACACGGCAAAAACCAGCTAAGTCTTTGCATGTGCATCTGGCATTCTAGGCATAATATCTCGCTCGGAGTCAATATACCACCAACCTGCGCATGCTTGACAGTTGATGAGAACCTTTGCGGGGGTAATGCGTCCTCCCCGGCGAACGGTCAGATTTCCCTTCTGGCCTAGTACCCGTGGCTGTGGAGTGGACTCCCGGAAGGCATAGTGCTCTTAGGGGTGCTGCTACTGGTGCGGGCGGTCAGAGCACTTGTCACCTAAGAGATCTCCTCAGAAAACTTGACGGCGCGTTAGTGCAAAGGAGGTTTGGGAAATGACCCCGGGAGTTGAGCCCTAGGATTGCATTCATCTGAACTTACATTCTGAGTTTACAATTCTGGATTACATTCAGTCGAAGCTTTTCCTGGATACATATCTAGCCTATGCTACTAAGGCCAGCTCAGGGCTCCTGGCTGTGCAGCTCTGTCTTTCTGTTTTATTGCCTGCCGGGTGCACTCTTCTCTCCCGGGGACGCCTGGGTGAAAAGATGACACGCGTGCAGAATCTTGTCAGGCGCGTCGAAGAGCTCGACCACCTTCTGCCGACCAGGGCGCTCCAGGGCCAAAGAGACGGAAGATTCCGTCCGCCAGTTCGCCTACGGACTGACTCTCGGCCTGCAAAAATCCAGATCAAGATCAAGGCCACCCAAGAAGAAAGGCGGAATCATGGAGAAGAGCAAGCAGTGAACCTGCTCAATGGCCTCGAGTTCAGCCACAACCAAGGACAGCTCCGGATACCGCAGTCCTTTCCTTCAGGATGGACCACAGGTGCGTCCTCCTTACTGCCCTAATCCTCCCTCTTCCTGGCAACAGGACCAGAGACGCCGCCAGGCGAGCAACGTTCTGGCAGCAGAAGGACGGGACGCAACCTCGCCGTCAGTGGCTCGGGCTCCAGCTTCGCTGGGTGCCTCCGCCGCTCCTCGAAAGACGGACTCCGCCGTCGACACATCGGACAAGGCCCTCTCTGCTTCGCCGGACATTGTTCTGCGGGACGAGGGGAGGCAAAGGAAGAAGAGGAGCGGAGCAAGGCGAGAAGATGTGGCGAAGGGGTGGAGCCTGGATGGTCTTTTATAGGCCTCCCTGCTCCACCTACCCCTTGACGCTACGGCTGCTGCAGTAATGGGAGCGCGTTTTGCAAAAAACTCGTTCTCATTCACACGGACGCGACACGAAGACAAGGAGGAAAACAAGATCTTCTTCATTTACAAGGACTACAAGGGGACGATCTTTTTTACAACAAAAAGGTTGGCTCCCGCCGAACAAGGAGCACCGCCGTACAATGGAAGACGCTACTTCCAGAAATACGACGTCAAGGCCGCCAAGGAGGAGGTCAACGAGATCTCCATGGCGCCCGTCCGAAGCTCCTCGCCTTCAGGAAGACGAGCTCCCCTCGACCTTGATGTCAGATGAGTTTTCCTCATCTTCATCCTCGTCGTAGGAGCTCGAGCTGCCGCTGCTGCTCTCCATGCAGCACTCCACGCGTCCGCCATCGACACCGAAGATCTTCACGGAGAGCGTAGCATCTCCGTCGTACCGGAACACCAAGCACTGCCCCCTGGACAGGCGGCGGGCACGGGAGAACGACTTCCACCCCGGACCCAGAAGCAGGGCGCCTTCAGTGGTGCGCTCCATGGGGCAGCCTTCCACCTGCAGCCAGAAGCCGGAGGGTCCGATGTCCTCCGTCGCCATCGCGAAGGAATCCGGCAAGAGAAGCCGGCTGCGAGGCCTGCGGTTCAGATCCACGGCGAACTCGAATGGCGCGAAGCTGGTATGAACCATGCTCCTAGGAAGAGGGGCAGCGGTGCCGCGGCCTCCACGGCCGCCGCGACCGCGAATCCCACGACCTCGCGGAACAGCTCGACCACGAGTGGAGGGGCCACTCTCCGCAGCAGCTGAAGAAGTACGAGGGCGCCAACTCCTCTCTTCGCTCTCGCCATTGGCGCTGGCAGCTTGTGGGGAGGCCTGGAGTTGGACCAAGGAAGAAGATGACCGAAAAGGCCAGGGGTGCGCCTCGCTTTTATAGCCGCGGCAGTGCCTCTGCCACGCGTCTCCTCGGTTCTTCCGTTAGTGGGAATCGAGGGGGCCCTCGCAGTTATTCCCCCGAGCGGAGTAACTCCAAGACCTTCAAGGCCATCAGTGAAGCGAAGCTGAGAAGACCAGGTACCCGGGACCCACTTTGACCTATCTTTAGGCCATGGCCCCGGCAGCTGGAGTAAGAGCCACCGGGACCATGCCCGGGGGCTACTGTCGCAACAGTGGAACATGGGGTTCCCCTAGTACTGCCAAAGTGGGTCCACCCCATGTGGGCCCAAGATGAAGATGGACAAGACCAAGACTCAAGTCAAGCTGGCGGGTTCACCGTCAAGACACGCAAGGCCTGCATCGACTAAGGGCTCCGGTCCTGGGGACCTTCCGGGTCCCCGAATCAAGCAAGAAGGCCAGGAAGGACCCGAGAGCCCGAGTTCCCGGCAGGAGGCCAGGCTCCCTCCCGGGTACTTCCTACGTCCTGTGGATAAGCACTCCACCTCACCACGGAAGACTTGGGAAGCAAGGCGAAGGCAGCGCGGGGGGGAAGCACGCCCGTGGTGGTGTCAGCTCCTGTCCACCCCAAGGCGGACGCTCCCACCTAACCCAAGGAGACGCTAGGCTGAGGAGAGGCCACGTCTCCCCCTAAACTAGATGAGGAGGGTCCTTCACCCCGAAGGACCCTCACGCCCCTCACGTGACCCTGTGGCAACCCCTTAGCCTATAAAAGGAGGACCAAGGCACGGAGGAGGGAGGTCGAACCAAGGACGAGCACAAGCTAGAACCAGAGCAAGACTAGACTAGGGTTGCGAAGGTAGAGAGGAAGGTGATCTCCTCCGGGTCAGGATCTGTCCTTCTTCTACCTCGGGCCAAAACCCTTCCGGGTACCCTGCCCGGGAGGTTCCATTGTAAGCCACACTATGAAGAACTCATCAATCCAGACATGCAGGAGTAGGGCTTTTAGCCTCCGGGCGGCCTGAACCTGGGTAGCTCCTTGTGTCCCTTTGGTTGCATGCTTTGATCGTGGAGAGGAGAGCTTGATCTAGACTCCGCCCAAGAAGACGATTCTCAGCCTCCTTCGCGCCCCGTGCCGAACCTAAAAGGGGGTATCCTATACTCCCGGTGTCCGTGCAACGAGACACGACAGACGGTGTGCCACTTGTTGTTGGGACGTCCTTGGCAATATGATCGTGATGTACATCACAATGGGAGATCCAACACATACCAGCTCAATTGGCAGGGCAAGGAGATTCTTTTGAGACCTTTGACACCGCAAGACATTGTAAATGATTCTCGTCAAAAGGTTGAGGTTCACCGTGAGGATGAGCGTGAGAGATTAGCTAGTAGAGAGCCTCCACCTTCGTGAGTGAGAGCCACAAGCCAAATTCGAGGGGTAAAAAGAAAAGTGAGGGAGAGAAGAAAGTGAGCGAGAAAAGAAAAGCGAGGTGATGGAGAGGAAGAGGAAACGGCTTCCACGATGTCATCAAAGTTTTGTTGCGGCTCAGGAGCAGGTGCATTTTCCGCGATGCAAGCGTCTCTAGCCATAGCCCTGTCGCCTTCCTCGCATTCTTGTCCTATCTCTTTATTGCGATTTATTGTGATTACTCCCTGAGGACCAGGCATTTTTAGCTTCAAGTACATGTAGCACGGTCGAGCCATGAATTTTGCGAACGCTTCTCTGCCAAAGAGGGCATGGTATGGGCTCTGGAAATCTACAACTTCAAACCAGATGTACTCGCTTCTGAAGTTGCTTTGCGTCCCGAAGGCGACTTCTAGGTTGATTCGCCCCAATGGTTGAGCTGATACGCCTGGCACGACTCCGTGAAACGTTGTTTTGGACGGATGCAGCTGCTTTTCTTGGAGATCCATCCTCTTGAAAGTCTCATAGTACAGTATGTTGATGCTGCTGCCTCCATCCATCAATACTTTGCTTAATTTGTATCATGCGACTTGAGGGGCAACCACAAGCGTGAGCTTGCCTCCTTCATTTATTTCTCCTGGATGATCTTTGCGGCTCCAAACTATTGGTTGCTCAGACCACTTCAGCCACTGTGGTATGGCTGGTACTACGGCGTTAACAGCTTGGTTGCGTCGTCGCAGCTTCAGCTCCCTCCTTGAGGTATTAACCACAATTGTGTGATATTGACCCAGCTGCTTTGGAACTGTGGTTGATCTGGCTTTGGGTTTGGAGCAGCATTATGGTGGTCTCCGCCATGGTTGCCTCCTCGTTGTTCTGATTGTTGTTATTCCCATTAAGTGGTTGCCCATCCTTCCACTTTTTGTAATGGTAGCACTGCGCTTTTGTGTGGTTGGGTGGTTTTCCATCTTTTCCCACATGGATGTCACAGGGATGGTTGAAAACTTCTTCCAAGTTAACTGGGTGGAAATTTCTTCCTCTGCCGCTACTTGGCTTGTAACGAGTGTTCGTGTTTGCGACTAATCCCGAGTTTTCTTCCTCGTTGTTGCGCTTGTTGTAACTCGCATTACTATTGCTAGCTTGCTGCTGCTGAGGCTTGCTGCTGGTCTTCTTTCCTTTGCCAGCCGTTTCCCCTTCCTCTCCATCAGATGCGTCCTTGGTCTTATCCGAGCTTGCATACTTGTTAGCCGTTGCCATCACCTCGCTGAGGCTCTTAACTTTGTCCTTCATGCGACCCAGTTTGTGGACCAGCGGCTCAAACTTGCAGTTTTTCTCCATAACTAGGACAGCTGAGCTTGGAGGTATGTTGTCTGAGGAGTGTATAATTTCTGCCACTCTCCTCATCCAATGGCGACTTGACTCGCCTTCCTTTTGCACGCAGCGCTCAAGATCTTCTATACTGCAGAGTCGCTTGCATGTTCCTTGGAAGTTCTTGGCGAAAGCTTCCTTCATCTCATCCCAAGAATTTATTGAGTTTGGTGGTAGGTTTTGTAACCAAATGTGGGCTGCGCCTTCCAACATCATGTTTAGATATCGGGCACAGATCTCTTCAGATGCGTTGAGGATGCTCATGCCCATCTCATAATTGTCGAGCCAAGTGACCAGATCCATGCTTGGGTTGTAATTTTCGACCTTGCGAGGTCCTTTGAAATCTTCAGGGAAAGGTTCCAATCTGATCTTCTCAGTGAAACATGCCGGACCCTTGAGTCGCGAGGACAAAGTTGTGGATGTGCCCGTGGGGTTGTTAACTTCCACGAGCCGCGTCTGCATCGTTGGCATGATAGCCTGTGATTTTGCGGCTTGTTCCTGCTGCCTCTGCGCGACCCTTGATGTATCCTCTGGTGGCCTGCTTTGGACGCTTCTTTCTGCTGCAATCCCGCGGCTGGCCTGTACAGTGGGCTGCTGTCCCTCGGCTTCTGCCCTGTTGGCCTGTTGTAGGACAGCAGTGCTCAACATCTCACTAGTAGGGAAGTGCCTTTCTGTGGATCACTTTTTGTGGCACACCAAATAGCCATGCGCCACAAAAAAAAATTCTGTGGCGCATGTGGCCTGGTCCGCCACAGAAAGTTACATTTCTGTGGCGCATGGAGGTGGGTGCGCCACGGATTTTTTTCTTTCTGTCTCACGCATGCCTACCCCCCTCCCCCGTGGATCGCCTTTTCAGTTCTGTAAACAAGAAAAGAAAATGATAAAAATTTCAAACAATAAAATCCTTTGACATGTAGTTTCGTTTTAGTGTCTAGTTGGTATAGAAATTTTGCAGGGGCATAACTTTTGCATACGAGGTCGAAAAAATGCGTTTAATATATCAAAACAATCGTGAGAAAAAAGGAGCTCGATTTCACCCGGGTTTACCCGGTGAACTTTTCTCAGATTCGGGAAATTCCAAAAGAGTAAAAAGTTATTTCAATAAGAAGATTTTTTTCTACAAAATCAAAGAAAATCAAAAAAATTGGGAAAAAATTCTGTGGCGCACGGTGGCGGGTGTGACACAGAATTGTTGGGCGGGATTCGAAATTTGAATCCCGCCCAAGCCCTTCTCTCCTCTCTTTTCTCCTTCTCCCTCTCTTTTTTCCTTCTCTCCTCCACTTCTCCACTTCTCCTCTCCCTTCTCCTCCCCTCCACTTCTCCTCTCCCCTTCTCCTCCACTTCTCTTCTCCCCTTCTCCTCCCTCCTCCTTCTCCTCTCCTCTCCTCCACTTCTTCTCTCCTCCTCCTCCTCCTCCTCCTCCACCACCCCGGCGATCTCCTCCTCCACCTCCACCTCCGGTGACACCCTCCTCTACTCCGGCGACCCCCTCCTTCACCCCGGTGACCTCTCCTCCGGCGACACCCTCCTCCACTACGGCGACCCCCTCCTCCACCTCGGCGACCCCCTCCTCCACCTCGGCGACCACTCCTCCGGCGACATCCTTCTCCTCTTCCACCATCTCCGGTGACCCCCATCCTCCACTCACCCACCTCCGGCCAAGCCACCTATGGCCATGGTCACGGGCAACACGGCCTTCGATGAGCTCCGACGAAATTCCGACGAAATTCCGGCGAAATTCCGGCGGCCAGATCTAGATCCAGATTTGGATCTAGATCTGGCCACCATTTTTTTTGAAATTCAAAAAACAATTTTGTGGCTCATGGTGCTGGGTGCGCCAAAGAAATATCTGGGTATTTCTATGGCGCACGTGGGGTGCGCCACAAAATTAATATTTTTGTGGCGAGGATTCTGTGGCGCACCCACCATGCGCCACAGAATCCTTTTTTGGTGCGCCACTAAAAGGCATTCTCCTACTAGTGTCTGTATCGCACGCCATGCTTCAGTGTTGATTGGGTCGTCGCCTGTTGGTACCATCTGTGTCAAGATATTAGCCGCATCATACATGTTATCGACCGGGCTTTGGTAGTGGCCTTGTGGGCGCGCTTGCACCGCGAGTCAACTTGTCCTTGAGTCGCGGCGAGCGCGGCTATCCTTTGCCGTTCCTGTTGGATTCCTTGGTTCACCTGTTCGAGCCTGTAGCGCTCTGCTTCCATCCTCCGAACCTCATACAGGAGCTCGGCCCTGGCGGCCTCAATTTCTGTCACGCGGACAGCAGCGTTTGCGGCTGACACCGGGAGAAGTAGCGGGTTGCCGGGTGGTGCCGATCTTTCGGCTTCTCCTGCAGTTCCCGACATACTTGCACCTCCGGCCATGTAGACTCCAACTTGTGCGCCTCTTGTTCTGTCACTGGTGCGTAGTCCCGGTAACTTTCTTCAAAAGCAGGTATGATGGACCCAAATTCTTGCGAGTCCTTGCTCTCCAGGGACTCTTCTTCGTCACCGGCGACTTCTTCTGCTGAGTCGCCTTCTTGGGCTGAGCTAACAGATCCACCGCCAATGAAACCGACGAAGACGTTGATAGATCCAAACGGGATGATGCGACCGGTCTCTAGGTAATCAACTTCTGGTCCCCAGCTTGAATCGTCAATGAGAGGCATGCCATCGACCACGATGATGTGGCCAATGGCGAGATCTTCAGCTCCTTTCATTGATCCTGCGCGGAACGTGACGCTCTTGACCGCAGGCCCCATGGTGGGTGCCAACTGTCGTGGGTTTGTCACGTCAGATGTCATGGATGACTTCGTAGGTGTGGGATTAGCGCGAGTCAATCGTCTCCGAGCTTGGGATCGCAGGAACAAGGACGAACACATATTTACCCAGGTTCGGCCCCTCAATGTGAGGTAAAGACCTACTTCCTGCCTACCCTAGATTGGTATTGATATGATATATGTGGTGTTACAATGGAGGCGATCCGATCTGGGTACTCGCCGTAAGAACTAGGGTTTTAGGGCTTGATAGCTTGACCCTGTCTAAGTCCTGTGAGTCCTCTTTATATACACAGAGGCTCGCTAGGTTACAAAGGAAACTTCCTCCACAAGGAATACATCGACTAGAACCTACTCGGGGACTAACTCCTCCTCACGTCTTCCAGGATATCTCTTCTAGATCCTTCTCCTTGTGGCGGTGCGATATTGGGCTTGCTTTCATGCAGGCCTTTTCTAGTGCGAGTAAAGTGGGTCACACTTATCAACATGGGCCGCGGGTTAATCCACAGAGTATTCCCCCAACATCGGGTGCCTGCCAACAATCTCATATCCATTGAGGAGTGTCTATTTTATTTTCTCATAGTGGTCTAACCAGCTCTGTGCAAATTAGAGACGAGCTAATGAATCATGCAAGTCAAGGTAAACTTTATTTGGCATGGAAGATAACAAACCCAACTACTACTTCCCCATGAGCTGAAGACATTGGCACAAATATAGAATATTTTGAATATTTAAAGGTAGCACATGACTAATTTGCTTGGAATGGCAGCGAACTACCATATGTTGGAAGTTAAGGTGGATACTTTGGAAGGTTTTGGCTCAAGGTTTTGGATGCACGAGAAGCATTTCCTCTCATTACAAGGCTTTAGGCTAGCATGGCTTTTAGCAAACATAAGAGTTGAGAGATACAAGCAAATATAAAGAGCAATAAGATAGATCATGCATTGCAAATTGTTTTCCTAGTTAATCATAAAATTCTAAATTGCAAGAATACAACGCCAGAGCTAAAAAGCATGAAAAGGTATCTCAGACAACTATTTTGCATGCAAATCTTTCTTCTCTACTTTAAGCGTCAAGGTGTTGTTGCTATGACCAATACTAGGTTTGCCACAACTCAAAAAGATTTACTTGCTACACCCAATGTAAGCCAACACTTCTCTCAAGATCAGCACATAAAAGAGATTGCAATGCTAAAATAAAAGGTGAGGAAAAATAAGCAAACATTTCTCATTAATATTCCATCATAGACAAACTCACACCAACGGATACAAAGATAACTCACTAAAGGAACGATACTTCCACATTCCAACCAATTCATACGATAACTTCTCTACTCATGATATGACACTCTACTAAAAATATAAAAGATAAAAGATAATGATGATGATGATACCGAGGCATTCCCCCAAGCTTGGAACAAGCTAAGGGAGTGCCATTACCCATGACGTATTACTCCTTTGGCGGTGACAGAGGAACGATAGCAATAGGGGTAAAAGAACATTGAAGAATTCGGCGGAGCCTCTCAGTCTCCTCCTCGAGTATCTCTACTTATATCCTGAGAACTCGATATTGCTCACAGAACTCGTCAGCTACCCGGTGCGCTTCAGCGACTGAAGGAAAAGAGTGTAGGTTTGGATTTGGGGGCACCGTTCCCTGCATATTATGAGAAAAATCACGTTGAGGGTTAATTGATCCTACAAACGTGGGGTTGCTTGGCCTTGATCCTTCTTGTTGGCGCGATGACATCCTCCTCACTTCTTCTCTAATGCTCTGATCCATGTCTGCTCATCTAGCAGGGATCCCTTCTTCTGTCGCCCAATCACCAGAAGTCCCGCGATTTATATCTCGCTGGAGCTCACGTCAGCGTCTAGCAGCATAGTCCTCCCCGCATGATCCATTAGAAGACATCTTGCTCAAGAGATTAGAGGTTCTGGCAGAAAACAGCTAAAAACTGAAAACGTCGAAAACACGAGATACTAACCTCGAGAGTTCCGGGTACATATATAGCAAAAAAATTCTAAATGAAAGGAAGGAGACAAGACAAGGTGGAGTCGAAGACGAGCTCCAGGGGCGCCAGGTGGCCCCAAGCGTGGCCCAGGGCTGGACCACGGCCAGGTGCCACCTGGGCACCTTGGTATCTGACTCCATCTCATCTTTGGTTCTGAATTTATGATATTTCCTAAAAACGATGAATATAATTCTTCTGGAATTTTCCAAGAAAGTTTACTTACTAGAGTTGATACCTACTCCGATTCTGGTTCTGGATCCTTCCGGTATTTATTTTTGATGAACTCTTCCGGAGTCACCACTTGTATATGAAAGGATCGGTATGACACCTAGAGGGGGGGTGAATAGGTGCTACTCCAATTTTAGTCTTTTTCAATTTAAGCTTGACACAAAAGGTAAATTCTCTAGATATGCAACTACGGTGAATTTACCTATATGACAAGCTAGCAACTAAGCATGATAATATAAGGCGGTAAACAAGGATAGAGGTAACCGAAGTCAAAGCACGCGGAGACATGGATGTAATCCCGAGTTCCTCCTTTTTAGGGGAGTACGTCTCGTTGGAGAGGTGTGAACCAACACAATGGTTCAACGGCCACAAAGTCCTCACCTCTTCTCCGGTGAACCGCACCACAAAGGTTGGTTCACTTCAACTATCGGAAACCTTCGAGGCGGAGTCCGGAGCCTTTACAACAACGATTTGGGGCACAACCCACAAAGGATTGGGGGCTCCAAACAGCTACAATCTGTCACAAAGACAATCAAGTGAGTACAATAGGGGCTAGGTTTTCCTAGTGGAAACCCTAGCTAATGGTCCCTCAAGTGAATGAGGGGAAATGACAAACGGCTTGGTGAAGATGTAGATCGGGGCCTTCTCCTTCAATCCTCCAAAGATCAACGAGTTTGGGTGGAGGGATTGGGAGATCTAGTGATTCTTGATCTTGCAACAATGGGGATCTTGAATTCTGGGTGAGCTCCTCAGCTGGAGGTAGGTGGAGGGGTATTTATACCCCTCCAGAAATTCTAGCCGTTGCCCTCAGTTTGACACAGTTTTCACTTAGGCCGGAAGTTCCGGTTGGGCCGGAAGTTCCGGCTGCCGGAACTTCCGGGCAAACCTCCGGCCTACCACAGAACACTTTTGCTTCGAAAAAAGTTGGCCGGAAGTTTTAGGCCAGAACTTCCGCCCTTGGGCCGGAACTTCCGTCCAAACCGAACTTCCGGCCAGTATAAAACCTGAGCATTTCCACAAGCATCAATCTTCTTTGATTGTGAACTTTGAACCTGTCACAAGCTAAACATACTGTTAAACACGGCTTGTGTTGTCATAATCACCAAAACAAGATTACGGGCAAGTTTCCCTTTCAATCTCCCCCTTTTTGGTGGATGATGACAACACAAGAAAAAGATTTGCAACATATAGACGGGCTCCCCCTAAGCATGTGCATAACTTGAAAAGATGCATTTGAATACAATATGCACATAACTTAGGATCAACACTCCCTATATTTTACAAGTCAAGCAAGTAAACAAGTAGACATAGAAACACAACATAGTCTTTACATAAAAGTTCACAAATAAGGTTCCACATGTCTTACCACATGCATAAGATAGGAGGTTCACACACACATAAAAGGTTCAACAAAGGCGACAAATACAAATAACCGGAGCACAAAACATAACGGAAACACATAAAAGACGAGACTTTGTGCTCCACCCATGCAAAACCCGCAACCTAGGAGATAACTTCTCCCCCTTTGGCATCAAGACACCAAAAAGGGAAAAGAAAGCGAATCTAACGTCCCTCACTCATCATCCGACGAGTCCGTCGCAAGCTCCGCATCATCCGGCACATGAGTAGTCCACTGAACTGTCGCGTTGTTCCAACGCTTGTATGGAAGGTGTGGAGGAGGAGGAGGACAGTTGGGGACCTTGAGATGCTGCATCATCTTGTAATCATTCATAAGACCCTGGTGCCTCTCCACTGACGCGTGAAAGTTCTCTTTGTGAAGGCAAACATTCATCCTTAATATCTTGTCAAGTGCACGCTGAGCCCATGTGCGTTGCTTGGGTTGACCGGGCTTCTTCACTCTTGGATCACTTGGGATATGAGACCCACTAGCTCCATCATCGGTGGTCATAGGACCTTTATCCTTGTTGAGATTGAGATGAGCAACCTTCTTGTGCATCAAAACAGGCTTATGAAAATGTCGCAGCCGAGGGGCATCGGGGTTAAGCACATCATGATCTCCAAAAGGGAACTTGGACTTGATGAGCCTCATAATGTAAGGAGCATATGGAGGCACTTTCCTTCCTATCACGGCATCATATATCTCATGAAAAATGAAGTCCATCACATCAATAGGAAAGGCATTCGCTTCGGGATCATCTTCCATAAAAACATTGTGAGCATAGACCATGAGATTGACAAGACCACCACGGATTTCATTGTTGTTGCCTCCACTTGGAGCAATAGTGTGGCGGAACATGCGAAGCAAGATGTCATAAACGGGAAGGAGTCCCGTTGTGCTGCCAATCACTCCATCATCAGCATATAGATCACTCATCTCATTCTTATCATAAGCAGCCCCTTGAATGTGCATGCGTTTACCGGAAGCCCTGGTGCAGCTAGCAAACCCATACCGGTGTCCATCATGCTCAAGAGCATCAGCAAAGTCATGAAAGTTGGCGGAGAGCTTGTGATTGCCGCACATCCAAGTCATACCACGGGCAGGAGTCTTGTCAAACACCACAGTGGAATAGAACTGATGAATCATGTGGATGTTGTAGTCGGACTGAATCTCCATCAGAGGACGCAAACCAAGAGCCTCCACCACAGCTACAGCCCCACCAAAGTATGCTTGTTGCTTCTCCAAGTGTTCAAAATCAATGGGCTGCATAGGGCACACCTTGTGCTTGCCAAGCTTGCAATATACCTCCTTGTACAGCACCTCTTGCTCAACATGATAGAAGCAAGAGTCCAAATCAGGGTCACGCTCGCCTTCATTGGTGAAGGCTAAGCGCCAAGGAATGAAGTCCCTTTGATGCTTAGGAACAACAGGCACGGGTGCTTTTTTCTTCTTCTTTGACATAGGTTTCTTCGACACAGGGGCAGCAGCAGTCTCACCACGAACAAGATCATCCTCTCCTCCACTAGTGGGACGGGACCGGGAAGCGGTACGCTTGGCAACAGCTCGACGGACACGAGAGCCACTAGGTGCTGAGAACAGATAGAAGATAGCATAAGATAAGTGCTCAAGTCAGATGATAAAAGAAACAAGAAACAAGTGGATTGAATGTTAGCATTTTTCCTGTTTCAGGGCGGAAATTCCGGTCGCAGCGGAAGTTCCGCCAACCGGAAGTTCCGGCCAAGCCGGAAGTTCCGGTTTGCACGGCTGCGAGAGGAACAAGAACCTCAAACAAAAAATTGCTAACAAAAATCAAATCGTTTCTAGTATATGTTAGGGCAAGCCTAGAGGATTGTTTTCACCAAAGGAATTCAAGTAAAAGGCTCTATTTCTACTAGGTTAAACGAAAAGTGCATCTCGTCCTAGATGTGAAATAGAGGAAAGTACCGGCATCCATGGTGAAAACCGCTTGGAGGAACGGGATCCCCTCGTCGAGGAGATGCAGATCCGACCGGAAGCCGGAGGAATCCGCGCGGGAAGGCCGCGGTGGAGATGGGGTGGTGGGGGAGTTCCTGGGCGAGGAGAGAGAGCACGGGCGCGGGGGTGGAAGAACTGCTCGGGAAGAAGCAGCCCACCCCGCGGCCTGGCATAAAAGCGCCCAGAACACTTAACCCGGAAGTTCCGTCTCAGCCGGAAGTTCCGGGTAAAGTTCCGGCAAAACCTCCGGGCAAAAACAGAACAGTTTTAGCCCGGGGACTTAGCCGAAATTTTGACTGAAACTTTCGGGCGCCGGAGGTTCCGAACCAGATACAAAAATTCCGAGGTACCCCCACTACCACAAACTCCGGAAAGGCAACAAAAGACTTGAGCAAGAGTTTTAGCATGTTTTTAAGGAAGGAGCAAAGCATGGCTTGGGATAGAAATAGTCACTGAAGATGGTACTTCACACTCAAGCTTTATAAGAAGCAACAAAAAAAACCATAACAACCAAGATTTGAGTGTGTTTTCCATGAAAACCTCGAATATGCAATGAAATCCAAATAAACTCCATAAAGATCAAATCTTCACAAAGAAGATGGCGGTGGCCTAAGCCACCATGTATGAGTGTATGTGGTGTGACACCGCGAAGATATATCTTGGGTTCACCGCCACTACTCGTCATTTAAGCTCACAATTCATAAAATGAACAATATAGAGACAAAATGAGTTCTTACTATCGGCATAATGGGGGGAGGGATAGTCCAATGGATTAGGACCGCACTCCCCCTATGTCCATGCCTACACCTAAACCAAACATAGCTAAGATATAGGTGTGTATGCAAGATATTCAAGCGACGCTCCCCGAATCGATGATATTTAGCTCATGCCTCAAATAAGTGAACCTTGCTTCATCAAGTGGCTTCGTGAACATATCGGCAAGTTGGATCTTCGTGGGAATATAGCCAAGCTCAATGTCACCCCGGATGATGTGATCACGGATGAAGTGATAGCGAATCTCAATATGCTTCGTTCTTGAGTGCTCCACCGGGTTGTGGCCAATCTTGATAGCACTTTCATTGTCACATAAAAGAGGCACTTTGTCACAATGGACACCGTATTCCTTTAAAGTTTGCCTCATCCACAACAATTGAGTGCAACAACTAGCGGCCGCCACATACTCGGCTTCGGTGGTGGAGAGAGATATGCAATTTTGCTTCTTAGAAGACCAACTCACCAAGGACCTACCAAGGAATTGGCAAGCCCCGGAAGTTGATTTCCTATCATCCTTGCAACCGGCCCAATCCGAATCCGTGTAACCGGCAAGAGAGAAAGTTGAGCCTTTAGGATACCACAAACCAAACCTTGGGGTATGAACCAAATATCGAAAGATTCGAAGAACCGCCGTTTGGTGGCTTTCTTTGGGAGCCGCTTGGTACCTTGCACACACTCCTACACTCAACACAATATCGGGTCTAGATGCACAAAGATAAAGCAAAGAACCAATCATAGAACGATAGAGCTTTTGATCAACATCCTTATCTTTACCCTTTGGATTAAGTTCAAGATGACACTTGGTGTCCATAGGAAACTTCTTCTCTTTAGCATTTTGCATCTTGAACCTCTTGAGCATGTCTTGGATATATTTGGCTTGAGAGATGAAGGTCCCTCCACTCAATTGCTTGATCTCAAAACCAAGGAAGTACTTCAACTCTCCCATCATGGACATCTCGAACCTATCGGTCATAAGCTTTGAAAATTCATCATTAAAAGCTTTGTTAGAAGAGCCAAATATGATATCATCAACATAAAGTTGGCATATGAAAAGCTCCCCTTTAACCCTCTTGGTAAAAAGAGTGGGATCGATTTGCCCCACTTCAAAGCCACGGTCTACCAATAGCTCTCTTAGGTGCTCATACCAAGCACGAGGTGCTTGTTTGAGACCATAGAGCGCCTTATCAAGTTTGTAGACATGGTTAGGGAAGTGTGGATCCTCAAATCCCGGAGGTTGCTTAACATATACCAACTCCTTTAAAGGACCATTAAGAAAGGCACTTTTCACATCCATTTGTTGCAACTTGAAATTATGATGTGATGCATATGCAAGAAGGATACGGATGGACTCAAGGCGAGCCACGGGAGCATAGGTCTCTCCAAAATCAATGCCTTCAACTTGAGAGAACCCTTGAGCTACCAATCTTGCCTTGTTCCTCACAACCATTCCATGCTCATCTTGCTTGTTCTTGAATATCCACTTGGTGCCTATAACATTGAGGCAATCTTTTGGCTTCTCCACTAGATTCCACACTTTGTTGCGCTTGAAGTTATTGAGCTCTTCATGCATGGCTTCCAACCAATCCGGATCTTCAAGAGCTTCAAAGACTTTCTTTGGTTCCACCATAGAGATGTGAGCTTGATGTTCATTGAAATTTGCCAATTGTTTTCTTGTGGTGACCTTGTTCTTGACATTAACAATGATATTTCTAGATGAAGACTCTTTCTTCTCCAATCCTTTTTGACTCTTGCTATACGACGGGTTTCGATATCCTCATTGATGCGAGGAATTTCGCTTGATCATCTTGATCATTTGAGTCCCCGTCTTGACCGGAGTGTTGACCTTGATCATCTTGAAGCACATCTTCAACAAAGGAAGGAGAGGGTTGATCTTGGTCTTGACCTTGGCTAGTGTTGACAATAGGAGAACTTGGTTCTTGAATAGCCTCTTGGTCAACTTGAGGAGGGTCTTGAACTTGTTCTTGGGTAGGTGCATCATTTGCTTCCATAGAAGGTGCAACTTCAACTTGTGATGATGGAGTCTCCACATGAGTGGAGCTAGGACTTGCTTGAGGAGGCTCATGATGGATTTCAATGGGGCGATAGAAACCAACCCCCATTCTTCTTATTGCTTCTTGAGGTTCCTCATTATCTACATCACAAACATGAAATTGCGCCACTTGGGAGCCGTCATTCTCATCGAACCTCACACTACAAGATTCTACAACTTTCCCAACGGATTTGTCGTAGACTCTATAAGTGTGAGATTCGCACCGTAACCAACAAAAACACCCTCTAAAGCTTTAGATTCAAATTTAGATAAATGAACACTTTTGATTTTGTAGAAACACTTACAACCAAAACACGGTAGTAGGAGACATTGGGCTTGTTGCCGGTAAGCATTTCATATGAGTTTCTTCTTGCGAAAGAATAACCGGTTAGGAGTGACACGCCGTGGAGATAGCTTCGGCCCACAAGAAGAGTGGAGACTTAAACTCCGCCAACATGGACCTAGCCATATCCATGAGAGTCCGGTTCTTCCTTTCGGCTACACCATTTTGTTGAGGGGTATATGCAGCGGAATATTGATGACGAATCCCTCTTCACTAAGAAACTCATTCAAGGTGTAGTTCTTGAACTCGGAGCCATTGTCACTCCTAATGGCCAATATAGGGACATTGTATTGACGTTGAACTTCATTGGAGAAGTCGATGACGGTTTGTTGAGTTTCATCCTTCGTCTTGAAGAAAAAACCCAAGTAAATCTTGAATAGTCATCAACAATCACCAAACAATATTTCTTCCCACCAAGACTCGGTTGTGGCACGGCACCAAAGAGATCAACATGAAGAAGTTCCAATATCCTCTTTGATAAATGATGGTGTTGCTTGGATGGGGAGAATCATGCATCTTTCCTTCAACACAAGCCCTACAAAGACGATCTCTAGAAAAAGAAACATTCTCTTTTAGTCCAAGAATGTGGCCACCCTTGTGAAGACTTTGCAAAGTTCTCATGTTGACATGGGACAAGCGGCGATGCCACAACCACCCCACGTCGGCCTTTCCGAATAGGCATATTGCTTGAGTGTTGGTAGACCCCGAAAAGTCTACCACAAACAACTCATTTTCAACATACCCAACGAACATGACCTTTAGAGTCTTGCTCCTCAAGAGTACCACCATATCAATAGTAAAATGGACATCAAAGTTCATCTTATTAAGAGCACGAACGGACATAAGATTGTAACCTAGAGACTCAACAAGCATGACATTTACAAGGGTGATATCCCTTGCAACTACCACCTTGCCGAGACTCTTTACCTCGGCTTTGACTTGTCACCATAAGAGACGGATGAGTTATTTAGATTTGGTCTCAACTCCGTCATAATCTCCTTGCTTCCGGTCATATGACTAGTGCATCCACTATCAACCACCCATTTCGATCCACCGGAAGCATAGTCCTACAAGAAATCATTGCTTGGATTTAGGTACCCATTTCTCAATGGGTCCTCTTTGGTTAGCAACAAGGGTCTTAGGAACCCAAATAGAGTAATCAATGTAACCATCATATGGACCAACATATTGAGCATAAACATCCCCATAATAATCAACATAAAGAATATAGTTGGGGTTGTTATGCCCCGCAAAGTCACTACGAGTGGTCTTGCCCCTTGTGGCACTACCACCCGCAATGGAAGTCTTGGCTTGTGCGGGCTTGGTCTTGATCTTCTTGTTGTTGCCCACTTTCTTCTTGGGCTCGGCTACATAACCAAGACCCTCCTTCCCTTTGTGTGGTTTTTGCTCAAATAAGTAAGCAATACCCTTATCTTTACCTTTGGGAATAGAGGTCTTGGCACTAACATTTTCTTCAATAACATTTTCATGAACACGAGGAAGAATAGATATGCTAGTTGAGCTAGATTTAGAAAGTTGAGTTTGAAGTTGCTCATGAGACTTGACTAAAAGGGAGTGAGTTGTTTCCAAGGCCTTGTGAGCCTTGTCAAGCTTCTCCATATCCTCAAGAAGTCTAGCATTAGCAACCCCAAGTTCAACTTTCTCCTTTTTAAGCACTTTATATTTAGCAAACATGATCTCTATCCTTAATGATTTTATTAATGATATCATCATTTTTAGCATCAAGAGAATCAAGTCTTTCCTCAAGAGAACATCTTTCTTCACTCTCTTCATCAAGAGAGGCATTCAAGGATGCTACGGAAGCATTCAAAGAGGCAATGGTGAGAGAATCCTCTCTCTCAATCTTACTCTTTTCTTGAAGAAGTTCTTCGGCCGCACATAGTTGTCTCATGAGAGACTCAACATGTTCCTTAGCTTCACCTTGCAAGTTAGTCATGAAAGTATCGAAAGCAACAAGTTCTTTCTTAATCACAAGACTAGATTGATCACTCATTTCATGCATAGTCTTGGGAGAAGGAGATGATACCTCGGTGACATTAGCCATGAGGCAACGAGCGTTGTTGGTGGAGAAGTTCTCATTGGGGGATTCAAAGAGAGAAGATGATGAAGTTGATACAATAGCCAATGCGGCTACCTCTTTAGTAGGTGCATCTTCATCTTCGGAATCACTTGTGGCATATTCTTCTTGTGCCACCAACACAATTCTTGGTGCCTTCTTGAAGAAAGGCTTCCTTGGTCTTGCGGGCTTCTTTTGGATCAACTTGAATGGTCCTTGGGGATGAGCTTCCCACCATTTTGCTCTCGGTTCTCATAAGGACACTCTCTTATGTAGTGGTTCTTGTCATGACAATTGTAGCACGTCTTCCACTTTGAGGCTAGCTCTTTCTTCCCACTTGAGTTGTTCTCTTTATCAACCTTGGCTTTAGCTTTTGCCGGGTCTTGCCAAAACTCTCTTGTGGCAAGAGCTATATGACCATTTAGAGCCGGTTCAAGATCATTTGGAGCAATGTTGCTTGGGCACGCTTCAACCTCATCAAGACATACCACCTTGGCCTTCAAAGCAAGTGAGGGGCCTTGTTTCATCCCCATGGCCCTAGCACGGTTATCTTCGGCATTCTTGGTGGCAACCTTGGAGGCTTGCACTTCTTGCATAACTTCATTGGATGTCATTTCGTTGTAGTTGTGTCTTCCTTGAATGGCCTTCACCTCGATGGGCTCGGAAGGCAAGAGAGCATTCACATACTTCCTCTTGACAAGCATCATCCACATAGGTTGCCCCTACATCAAAGAAGGCCTTTGCAAGAGTCTTGAGTCTTCCATACATGTCTTCATGATTCTCATTGTCAAACATGTAGAAGCCTTCGGCATCATTGCTCAAAGACTCATATCGGTTTCTCTTCATGCTTTCATTCCCAAGAAATGCAACCTCAAGACAATTCCAAGCTTCTTTGGCGGTGGTGGCATTGAGAACATAATGCTTGTCACTTTCACTCTGAAAGTTCAATCATATGGAGTGCGGAGGCATTGAGTTGCTTTTCGGCAAATTCTCTTCTTGTCACATTGCTTGGATCCGCAACCTTGTACCCATCTTCAATGATCTCCAAAGCTCGATAGAGGCACTGTTAATATGAGATTTCATTGAGCGTTGCCAACTAGCAAAAGCTAATGCATTAAGCTTAGGTGGAGGACCAATGGGGTTTATGCGGGTGGTGATAGGTGGGTCGATAGGGTACCATCCCGGAACGGTATGGTACTCTTCCTTCCCATCTTTGTAACACCCCGAAAATTTAGACCGAATTTTAAATTTATTTTTGGACGCCGGAAAAACTTTTTTAGGGTTTCTAAATGTTTTCTTCGAACCCGTTGGTCTTTGATTTGACTTTGGGTTCTCTCTCTCTCTCAGAAAATTCCCAACCATCCTCGATCTTTGTCAACCTCCACCATAATTCCAGGATATTGTTTTATCTGTTAAACATTGGTTCCATCTGAAGATTCCAAAATCCTCTCGGTCTATCCTACTAAAGCCTCCACCGCAATATTAGCTTGGAATAAATTCTACCAAGCTACCATATGGTTCCCTCATACATAGGGATCACTTCCACGAAATAATATTTCCTAGTCCCATGCAAGATTCCAAAGATAAACCCTATTTCCGGTTATGTCGGTTTCAATCCAAAAATTATCCAGACACCTCCCACTCATCCAAAAATTCCACGATTTTGGGGAGATGCATGAATCCACCTCCTGAACATTTCACTCCACTGTCCAACCTCATTTGAGCAATATATGAGGTACTTCCTTTGTAGTGCTCTTTCCTTGCCTATTAGCAAATTCCGAAGGAACCCCTCCTTGTATGTCTCCAAAAATTCTACAAAAATTCAGAGATGATCCCTAGGCAGTATGTAGCCCTTTTATGCAAAAATATTTGGTACCTTGTCAAGAAAGTATCTGACTTTTCCTCTGTCCAAGTTTCTGCCCTAAAACCCAGTTGTTTTCAAAAGCAAGCCAAATGATTTTGTAGTGAGAGGAGAACACCCAGATGCAAGTACTAGGAGAACCCACACCTCTGGGCCAAGTCTTGATCAAAACAAAAATCGTTTGCCTCTCCGAACAACCTTTTCCAATTTGGACCAGTACTGTTTTTCAAAAGTTCTAGTCACACGAAGTTTTGAATTTGCAAAACCTTTAGTCACCAAAGTTGTAGAGTTTTGATTTTGCCGTGCAGTGGTGAAAACCCCATCGCGTTTGGAGCTCCGAGTCGCCGGGAACGTGACGATGCCGTCCGTGTCGCGCCTAGACGCCCGCTTTCGCATGATCTAAACGTGCTTAGCCCTAAACCCTGCCTAACCCCAGAGCTGCAGTACCACCACGTGCACTACGGTGAGTCCAGCGTGACCTCCTTATCCTCGCCTCCCTCTTATCCCCTCCCCTTTAAAGCTTGGAGCTTTGTTGGTGCAACGGTGCACCACCCGGCCATCAATCCTCTTCTCTCCCCTGCCTATATGAAGAGCACCCGAGCCCCAACCTGCTGCACCTCATTCTCCCCCTACTGGCTCTCTCTGTGGTTGCTCAAGGAACGGAGCTCATCTCCTGCTGTTTCGGCCATGACCACCCGAGGCCATGTCGAGCTCGTTTCCGAGCCTGCTTCCTCTCCCCTCTAGTCCAGACAGCTCCAAGAGGCTTCCTAGTAGTCCCAACTTTCCATCCCTGCCTATGGTTCATCGAAAAACTCCAGTCCCGGAAACACCCGAAGCGCTAGCCGCCATTACCGAGCTCGGAAGCTCACGGTGACGTGCAACCGCGCCTCCCTTGTCGCTCTGGAGCTCGTGCCTGAGCGCGAGGTGGCGCGGTGTGCTCCTCCTCGCCGCCGGTCTCCCTTCCTGAGCCGGGGAGCGACGCGGCCGTCAACCTCGCCGCCATGGCCGTACGGCCAAGTGCGCGAGCAAGGCGACGCGCCCCGCGACTCCCCCAGCCACCCGAACCTCCGCTCGCGAGCGCGGTGCAGTACGGCGGGCTTGTCTCCGCCGATTCCCCGTGTCCCATGCGCCCGGAGGCGGCGCTGTGACCGCCGAGTCCCGCCATGGCCGTACTGGCCAAGATGGAGGCAGGGCTTCCCGGCCGTCCCCGCCGCCGTCTCCGCCTCCCCTAGCCGCGGTCCACCCGCCGCCGCCATTCCCGGTGCCCTGGCCCTCCGAGCAGCCGCGCCGGCGAGCGCCCGAGCTGTTCGTGCTCCCTGCACGAAGACGACGTACGGGACGAGCGGGTCAATGCCTGGATGGATGGATCAATCGATCTGTTGTTTTTTTCCTCTACCAGTGAGCAGTCCAGCAGCAGAAGCAGCCCAGCCCAGGTGGCCCACCAGCAGCCCAGCCCAGTGCACAGCGCAGTGCAGCACAGTAGCAGGCCGTTTGGCCCAGCACGGCCAGAACGGCCCGTCCTGTTTTTTTCGCGCAGTTTGTTATTTTTCCTGGTGAGCAACTTCGGACACCCACAACTTTTGAACCGTAGCTCCGTTTTAGTTGATTCAAATTTCTAAATTTGTATCTCGTCGAGATTTAGCAAGTGGTACCAGTTTTGCCATCTTTGGAGCTATTTAGTTTCGTCGCCTTTATTTAATACATCGTTTGTCGTTTCGTGGTTTAGGCGTTCTTCGGGATTCCGACCCGCGGCGAGTCCGAAACCTTCGAACCTTTTGGAATCCTTCTCCGGAGGCAAGCTAACCCTTGCTTTGAGCCCTCCTGCAATGCTTGTTTGTTTCATTGCTTAATACCATGCCGGGTGTTATGTCTGTCTTCCGTTATATTGTTATGTTTGTCTGCTATTATCGTTGCATGTCTGTATGTTGTCCACATGAGCCTTGTATTGTTGTATGTCTATCATGTGGCATTGTAATTATTGCACTACTGTATAACTCTTATCTGTGCATCACTCACATTCCCGAGACAATGGCCGGGTCTCCCGCCTCAGTCAAAGGAATGGGGGAATTATTACAACTGTGCGTCTCGCGCTTGCGGGGCTTTGTTTGGTTCTTTCCTCTTCGCCGAGGTGAGGAGCGGACGAATGTCGTCTTATGATCCTCGGGGTTGGGGGCATTTGCCAAAAGAGTTAGTTGCCTTGTCCCACCGTCAAATATGGGTGGCATAGACCACCTGGACTGCGATGCTTGGGAGCTGCCTTTCCATTTGGTTCTTATTGCCGAGATTGCTGACACCACGTCAGGGTAACCCTCGAGTGGAATGGATGCTCTCTCATTCTTATGAGTGCTTTTCGGTTCATTTTGGAGACTATATGCCCAAATCCCCACTTCCTGGTCAACGGTCGGACGGTAACGCCGCCAAAGACTTGCGCGTGGAGGAACGGAAGCGTAACAGACTCCGCAAACCAACTTTGTGATTGATTTACGGTGACACCGGCCGGGTTGCCCGCCACCGTCATCCGTTTGAAATATTATGCTATTATTCTGTGAACACTAACCCCCGAGTGACACCGGCCGGGTTGCCCGCCACAGTCACCCGGGTATTATTATTGTTATGTTGATATCTATACCTGCAAATGTTATGTTGCTAATGCCTTGTTGCTTGATGTTATATGATTCTGTTGTTGTGATTGTTGTGTTGGACTAATCCCCTGTTGTTTGGACTGGTTATGATGAAACTTGATTAAATGAAACACCCCTCCAAACATTGATAGGGTCAGTCCATAGTGCCACTAATCTGAACATCAAACGCACCGCCACTGTCGCTCACATGGGCGGGCCTTGACTTACGTAACCTATTGAGCCTCCTTTGATGCTACCATTTTGGCAAGACTAGTCGGTTACCTTTGTGGTCGGGGCTAGTTTTGTGAAGGTTCCGGAGCTAGGCGTCGCTCATCTGTTGGGGGCGTGCCGGATTCACTTCGTCATAAGACACAGAGTTGTGTCGGTAGCTATACAGGGAGTGTCTTGGTAGCGTGAACGGCCAGGTGAGTGTATCTTGCTGAGTTCGTCCTAGGGGTGAAATCCTAAAGTACCGGCTCAGTGTGGTGCACTTAGATGGGTGGTATATGCAACCTCTCGAGAGTGTCAATCTAGCAGCTAGCCTTGTTCCTGGGTTATGGAACAACAGTTCAGTGTCGGTCACACTGTGTGTCCTCGTCGTGTCCGGAGGTTAAACTTAAGATTTGTTTGAAATAATTAATGAACGACCTGATTACACTAAATGAACAAATAAGATGATGCAGGGAATATTGTCGTGAATGTTGATGGTTACCATGAATTAGGGATGGCGGTGTGATGCGTTGGGGAGCCTATAGTTAGGCCATAGCCCACATCAACCGTGCGTGCCCAGAGTGAAATGATGAGGCCAGTGGGCCTAGCAGTGATCACAGGTGATGTTGTGTATTATTTGGTATCCACTGGGTACACCCGTCTTCTCGTCACAGGTAAGCCCTTTGTATGATTGCCGGTGCACGATCCAACCCCACCTGGCTTGGACTCTGTACTGGTGATACCCCCATTGCTTGCTTATGACATGTTTGGTTGTCAATGCCATGCTACTTTTATGTCATGTATCTAGAGTACACTTGCCATGTTTAGGAGTCTATTTCCAGTGTATACCTTGTTGCATGATTGTTGGATTGTTTGTGGTGAGGGACGATACTTGCTGAGTGCATAATAATGTACTCACGGGCCTTGTGATTGTGGCCAGGTTTTGTCGAGGATTCATTCTTCCTTAGCAAGGATTTGAAGCAAGAGCGTGCTAGGATCAGTAGCCCAGCCAGAACCTGTGGAGTGGAGCCGCTCCAAGCCGTAGCCTCTCATATGTCTTCCGCTGCCAGTTAAAACTCTGTATCGTGCCATGCTGGGATTGATATTTTGTCATTCCTTGATGGCCTTGTAAACCATTTGTAGCACTGATGTGCCTGATTGTGTAATGATTTCCATTATGTTACACTGTTGTGACGTGCGGCCAGTTATCTTGGGATGGCGCACGGGACGACTGCCTCTCTGGTGATATGTGCCAGGGAGGGGTGTCACAGACATGGTATCAGAGCACCAGGCTGGCTGTAGACTACCCTAGCATGGAAAGCTCAACCGTACTATTTGCCGACAAGAAGCCCGATGGATTTGACCCATCTCCGCCTAACCGGCATGGCTAATGTTGGTCAACTGTATGGTGCAGTAGGACTTGTCCCAATCCCTGAGTGAGGCTCGCCGGTTTCTTCCATGAGAAGGAATCGACACTACCCATTAGTATGAGACCCAGTCCTAGCTGCCATATAACCCACCCTTGCCTGCTACCCTTTGCAACCCAACTCTCTTGAAGCAGATCCCGTTCCGGAATCTTGCGCTCTCCTCCCTCCCAAGTACCTTAGCTTGAGATTGTAGATGGAACCTACCCTTGTTTTCGAGACCACCGCTGAGTTTCGCCCCGGTTTTCCACCTCTGCTGTGGGAAGCTGCTCGCGACATTCTTGGTTGTGTTTCTCGGCCGGTGTACCATGTATATCGGTCTAACCTCTCCTCCTGCGTGAGCGAGTATCATGCCAATGTGTATGTCGCCACGAGTGCCTTAGGAAGCGCGGCGCCATATGTGATTCAAAGCCACTTCGTAGATTCCCCT
The DNA here is from genome assembly GCA_947311845.1 of Poa pratensis. Taxonomy (NCBI): domain Eukaryota; kingdom Viridiplantae; phylum Streptophyta; class Magnoliopsida; order Poales; family Poaceae; genus Poa; species Poa pratensis. The sequence goes on along the minus strand of CAMZMU010000055.1, from coordinate 59,759,586 downwards.
GAGATGGCTCTCCAAGTTGCAGCTTGGAAGTGTCTCGCTCGTTTGCGGTACTTTGAAGCCGCGACAGAACCTCCCGCGTCTCGCTTCTTCCCGCCAAGATCCCTTGCAAGCCCCAGCAATCCCATGGTAAGCATCGAAGTGATGCTCAACTCAACCTTGTTCCACCTCGAAGCCTACACCACCGCCTTGGAGAGCATTCTTGCCTACCACTTGGAGGAATGCCATTCTAATAGGCAAGCCCTTGCCCGAGTCCCGCAGCCCACGGGCAAGAGCCCAGTGGATACCAAGCCTTGCGTAGGACCAAAACCGCAAGGTCCAGAAGGCAACAAAGTGGATGCCCAGACCAAGTCCCCACCAAGTGAGGAGTCCTAAGTTGGTAGGTGAGAGTTGTGAGGTTGTTTGTTTTTCTTGTGTTGGCTTGTAATGCAAGTTCTTGCCTGTTTTCTGGTTGATGTCGAATCAGCCGAAATAAAACTTGGTGTTCTTATCCCTGGTTGACCACTTGGTTGACACATGATGGAACGTCATGCCTTTTCTTCAGTTAAAGGTTTGGAAGAAAAGACAGATCACTTAAAACAGGGACAGTATATGTGAACCCAGACGCATATACCCACCTGTGAGTTAATGCAAACTTTGAATGGGATTATTTTGTAGTATGCAAATTATTTTGTGTGTGTTGCACAAGTTTAACTATTAAGTGGAAGTATTTGATGAGACACTGTAACCACGGTGTCCCGCTCACTTAATGTTGGCTCGCGCATAGGTTTGAAAAACTCCTACATGTAGTACCCCAAGGTTCCTCACCCCATATGAACCTTGTCCGGACGCATGTTAGAGAAAGGGGCCCGAGCCCTCCACGAGATTCACCACCTCAAGCGTTAATTGCTTGTTGGGTGCTCCTCCTCGCTGGAACACAGAAGGATTTTTGTAAAGTGTTTTCTATCTATATTTGCTTGCGCTTGCCTATACGGTATGGTTGTAATGATTATGCCATACTGCTGCAGCCGTTTTGTTTTGGGCCATAAAATGCAGAAATGTTTTATAAAATGATGTTTTGCTACAAGTAGAAATTCTTCTACCCATGCCTGTATCCCTGCCATTTAATCTTGCTGCAAGACACGAACTGTACACGGATGGACAATTTCCGAAATTGATGATGCAAGTTCTACTCCAACTGGGACACCGCGACTACTTCAACGCGAAGAGGTACCCCGAGACGTGTTATTTTCCTCGTATCCCGGAGTTCTATCGGGAAAATTTCTTTGCAGAAACAAACTTTGGGAATGGCTCTATCCCACAAAATTTTGGTGTTTGTGATCCCACTCTTGTGGCGCGAACATCGTTGTTTGAATACAAACCATGTTTCTTTTTCCGAACCGGTATATACATGAAAGGGGCACCTGCCATGTATGTATAGCTTTGGAAAAATAAAACCTTTTGTTGTACGCACATGAAAGGGGCACCTGTTGTGTGTGTATAACTTGTCAAAAATAAAACCTTAGGAGAAGGTTATGATTAGCATATCCCTGCCTTTTGTTTATAAAGGTTTTTGAGTTCTTACTCACCCCAGTCGATCTTGTTAGATTATTTGATAATTTGGTTGTAGATCTTGTTTGATCTTACCCTGTTTGTGCAAAACCTTAGATTTTAAATTCATAAGCATGTGAGTAGATCCTATGTTGTTTGATTGTATGAGCCCTACCATGCCATCCCTAGAACGCATTCAGTGCGATAGAAATATCGAGCCTTGAGATACCTGGTTTTAGGAAAATCTCGTTGAGTGTTGATCCTTCTATGCGATTCCAATTATAGTGGTTGTAGAAAAGTTTACGAAAAAGGGTTTTAAATATAGGGGTATATCGAGACCGTACAAGAAATATCTTGTATAACCCCGGGAATCTCTATAAGTCTCCGAATCTCGGGACGAGATTCTTTTTAAGGGGGGAAGGTTTGTAACACCCCGAAAATTTAGACCGAATTTTAAATTTATTTTTGGACGCCGGAAAAACTTTTTCGGGTTTCTAAATGTTTTCTTCGAACCCGTTGGTCTTTGATTTGACTTTGGTTCTCTCTCTCTCTCAGAAAATTCCCAACCATCCTCGATCTTTGTCAACCTCCACCATAATTCCAGGATATTGTTTTATCTGTTAAACATTGGTTCCATCTGAAGATTCCAAAATCCTCTCGGTCTATCCACTAAAGCCTCCACCGCAATATTAGCTTGGAATAAATTCTACCAAGCTACCATATGGTTCCCTCATACATAGGGATCACTTCCACGAAATAATATTTCCTAGTCCCATGCAAGATTCCAAAGATAAACCCTATTTCCTGTTATGTCGGTTTCAATCCGAAAATTATCCAGACACCTCCCACTCATCCAAAAATTCCACGATTTTGGGAGATGCATGAATCCACCTCCTGAACATTTCACTCCACTGTCCCAACCTCATTTGAGCAATATATGAGGTACTTCCTTTGTAGTGCTCTTTCCTTGCCTATTAGCAAATTCCGAAGGAACCCCTCCTTGTATGTCTCCAAAAATTCTACAAAAATTCAGAGATGATCCCTAGGCAGTATGTAGCCCTTTATGCAAAAATATTTGGTACCTTGTCAAGAAAGTATCTGACTTTTCCTCTGTCCAAGTTTCTGCCCTAAAACCCAGTTGTTTTCAAAAGCAAGCCAAATGATTTTTGTAGTGAGAGGAGAACACCCAGATGCAAGTACTAGGAGAACCCACACCTCTAGGCCAAGTCTTGATCAAAACAAAAATCGTTTGCCTCTCCGAACAACCTTTTCCAATTTGGACCAGTGCTGTTTTTCAAAAGTTCTAGTCACACGAAGTTTTGAATTTGCAAAACCTTTAGTCACCAAAGTTGTAGAGTTTTGATTTTGCCGTGCAGTGGTGAAAACCCCATCGCGTTTGGAGCTCCGAGTCGCCGGGAACGTGACGATGCCGTCCGTGTCGCGCCCTAGACGCCCGCTTTCGCATGATCTAAACGTTGCTTAGCCCTAAACCCTGCCTAACCCCAGAGCTGCAGTACCACCACGTGCACTACGGTGAGTCCAGCGTGACCTCCTTATCCTCCCCTCCCTCTTATCCCCTCCCCTTTAAAGCTTGGAGCTTTGTTGGTGCAACGGTGCACCACCCGGCCATCAATCCTCTTCTCTCCCCTGCCTATATGAAGAGCACCCCGAGCCCCAACCTGCTGCACCTCATTCTCCCCCTACTGGCTCTCTCTGTGGTTGCTCAAGGAACAGAGCTCATCTCCTGCTGTTTCGGCCATGACCACCCGAGGCCATGTCGAGCTCGTTTCCGAGCCTGCTTCCTCTCCCCTCTAGTCCAGACAGCTCCAAGAGGCTTCCTAGTAGTCCCAACTTTCCATCCCTGCCTATGGTTCATCGAAAAACTCCAGTCCCGGAAACACCCGAAGCGCTAGCCGCCATTACCGAGCTCGGAAGCTCACGGTGACGTGCACCCGCGCCTCCCTTGTCGCTCTAGAGCTCGTGCCTGAGCGCGAGGTGGCACGGTGTGCTCCTCCTCGCCGCCGGTCTCCCTTCCTGAGCCGGGGAGCGACGCGGCCGTCAACCTCGCCGCCATGGCCGTACGGCCAAGTGCGCGAGCAAGGCGACACGCCCCGCGACTCCCACAGCCACCCGAACCTCCGCTCGCGAGCGCGGTGCAGTACGGCGGGCTTGTCTCCGCCGATTCCCCGTGTCCCCATGCGCCCGGAGGCCGGCGCTGTGACCGCCGAGTCCCGCCATGGCCGTACTGGCCAAGATGGAGGCAGGGCTTCCCGGCCGTCCCCGCCGCCGTCTCCGCCTCCCCTAGCCGCGGTCCACCCGCCGCCGCCATTCCCCGGCGCCCTGGCCCCTCCGAGCAGCCGCGCCGGCGAGCGCCCGAGCTGTTCGTGCTCCCCTGCACGAAGACGACGTACGGGACGAGCGGGTCAACGCCTGGATGGATGGATCAATCGATCTGTTGTTTTTTTCCTCTACCAGTGAGCAGTCCAGCAGCAGAAGCAGCCCAGCCCAGGTGGCCCACCAGCAGCCCAGCCCAGTGCACAGCACAGTGCAGCACAGTAGCAGGCCGTTTTGGCCCAGCACGGCCAGAACGGCCCGTCCTGTTTTTGTCCGCGCAGTTTGTTATTTTTCCTGGTGAGCAACTTCGGACACCCACAACTTTTGAACCGTAGCTCCGTTTTAGTTGATTCAAATTTCTAAATTTGTATCTCGTTGAGATTTAGCTAGTGGTACCAGTTTTGCCATCTTTGGAGCTATTTAGTTTCGTCGCCTTTATTTAATACATCGTTTGTCGTTTCGTGGTTTAGGCGTTCTTCGGGATTCCGACCCGCGGCGAGTCCGAAACCTTCCGAACCTTTTGGAATCCTTCTCCGGAGGCAAGCTAACCCCTTGCTTTGAGCCCTCCTGCAATGCTTGTTTGTTTGATTGCTTAATACCATGCCGGGTGTTATGTCTGTCTTCCGTTATATTGTTATGTTTGTCTGCTATTATCGTTGCATGTCTGTATGTTGTCCACATGAGCCTTGTATTGTTGTATGTCTATCATGTGGCATTGTAATTATTGCACTACTGTATAACTCTTATCTGTGCATCACTCACATTCCCAAGACAATGGCCGGGTCTCCCGCCTCAGTCAAAGGAATGGGGGAATTATTACAACTGTGCGTCTCGCGCTTGCGGGGCTTTGTTTGGTTCTTTCCTCTTCGCCGAGGTGAGGAGCGGACGAATGTCGTCTTATGATCCTCGGGTTGGGGGCATTTGCCAAAAGAGTTAGTTGCCTTGTCCCACCGTCAAATATGGGTGGCATAGACCACCTGGACTGCGATGCTTGGGAGCTGCCTTTCCATTTGGTTCTTATTACCGAGATTGCTGACACCACGTCAGGGTAACCCTCGAGTGGAATGGATGCTCTCTCATTCTTATGAGTGCTTTTCGGTTCATTTTGGAGACTATATGCCCAAATCCCCACTTCCTGGTCAACGGTCGGACGGTAACGCCGCCAAAGACTTGCGCGTGGAGGAACGGAAGCGTAACAGACTCCGCAAACCAACTTTGTGATTGATTTACGGTGACACCGGCCGGGTTGCCCGCCACCGTCATCCGTTTGAAATATTATGCTATTATTCTGTGAACACTAACCCCCGAGTGACACCGGCCGGGTTGCCCGCCACAGTCACCCGGTATTATTATTGTTATGTTGATATCTATACCTGCAAATGTTATGTTGCTAATGCCTTGTTGCTTGATGTTATATGATTCTGTTGTTGTGATTGTTGTGTTGGACTAATCCCCTGTTGTTTGGACTGGTTATGATGAAACTTGATTAAATGAAACACCCCTCCAAACATCGATAGGGTCAGTCCATAGTGCCACTAATCTGAACATCAAACGCACCGCCACTGTCGCTCACATGGGCGGGCCTTGACTTACGTAACCTATTGAGCCTCCTTTGATGCTACCATTTTGGCAAGACTAGTCGGTTACCTTTGTGGTCGGGCTAGTTTTGTGAAGGTTCCGGAGCTAGGCGTCGCTCATCTGTTGGGCGTGCCGGATTCACTTCGTCATAAGACACAAAGGCCTCACCCTCTTCTCCGGTGAACCGCACCACAAAGGTTTGGTTCACTTCAACTATCGGAAACCTTTGAGGCGGAGTCCGGAGCCTTTACAACAACGATTTGGGGCACAACCCACAAAGGATTGGGGGCTCCCAAACAGCTACAATCTGTCACAAAGACAATCAAGTGCGTACAATAGGGGGCTAGGTTTTCCTAGTGGAAACCCTAGCTAATGGTCCCTCAAGTGAATGAGAGGGAAATTACAAACGGCTTTGTGAAGATGTAGATCGGGGCCTTCTCCTTCAATCCTCCAAAGATCAACGAGTTTGGGTCGAGGGATTGGGAGATCTAGTGATTCTTGAGCTTGCAACAATGGGGATGTTGAATTCTGGGCGAGCTCCTCAGCTGGAGGTAGGTGGAGGGGTATTTATACCCCTCCAGAAATTCTAGCCGTTGCCCTCAGTTTGACACAGTTTTCACTTAGGCCGGAAGTTCCGGCTGCCGGAACTTCCGGGCAAACCTCCGGCCTACCACAGAACACTTTTGCTTCGAAAAAAGTCGGCCGGAAGTTTTAGGCCGGAATTTCCGGTCCAAACTGGAACTTCCGGCTAGTATAAAACCTGAGCATTTCCACAAGCATCAATCTTCTTTGATTGTGAACTTTGAACCTGTCACAAGCTAAACATACTGTTAAACACGGCTTGTGTTGTCATAATCACCAAAACAAGATTACGGGCAAGTTTGCCCTTTCAGTATTATATGAACATCTTTTTCAAGAGGGTCTCCAGAAAGATAATACTTGAGTCTTTGACCATTGACCACTTGTGGTTTATCTCATGCAAATGAATTAATTTGATAGCACAGGAGTGATAAACTTCTTTGATAATAAAAGGCCCTTCCCATTTGGATAGGAGCTTTCCTATAAAAAATCTGAGACGAGACCTATACAACAACACTTTATCTCCAACATTAAATTCTCTTTTCAAAATTCTGTTATCATGCCACTTCTTAACATTTTCTTTAAATAACTTGGCATTTTCATAAGCTTCACTCCTCCATTAATCTACAGAACTCATTTCAAGCAATCTTTTCTCAACGGCAAGTTTAAAATCATCATTAAGTTCTTTAGTTGCCCAATAAGCTTTATGTTCTAATTCTAAAGGCAAGTGACAAGCTTTTTCGTAAACCATTTTATAAGGATACATGCTCATAGGATTTTAAAAGCAATTCTATAAGCCCATAGAGCATCGTTAAGTTTCTTAGACCAATTATTTCTACATTTATTAATGGTCTTTTGCAAGATCAACTTAATCTCCCTATTAGTTAACTCTACTTGACCACTTGCTTGAGGGTGATAGGGTGAAGACACTCTATGATTATTCCGCGGCGGCGGAGCACTGAAGATCCGTCCCGGAAAAGGTCTTCAGCAAGAAGGTGAAGTCGTAACTTTCCACGATTTCTCGGTAATGGGGTTGCTTCCCCTTTCTCGCCGTTCTTTACCACAATCCTGGAGGCGTACGGGATAAACATGCTCCATTTGCATCCGAACGCGGTGCTGATGTTGGCCTCATTCGCATATGCCTGTGAGGCATTCATCGGGGTGATGCCATCGGTGGCCCTGTTCCGCCACTACTTCGTTCCCCGCCTGGGAAGGTCGAAGTGGATTGCCGGTGGAGTCTCCTTCTGCCTCCGAAAGCGACAGCGCACCAATATCCGTCTGTGAGGCTTAACCCTGCCTGGGGAGAGTGGAGGTATAACTGGTATTTTATCTCGGTGGAGGACTTCTGCCCCCATCTCCTGATGCCAACTTTCCTTGCTGAACGTCTGGCCAACTCCAAGGATACAAGCTCCCAAGGTTTGGCCTTACTTCCTGCCATTGAACAACTGACTGAACTTCACAATCAGGGATTGACATGTGCCATGGTTACGGGTGACTTCATCCGCCGAGGGATCGCCCGATTGCAGCGTCGATCCCAACCGCTGTGGGAACTTCGCCAAAGAATAGGGTTCCTTGTGAAGTGGAGAGAATGGACGAAACCATGCTCTTCTTGATTCTGGGGGTTCCGCACCATCTTCCGCCTCATGTTCTTCCACTCTTTGAAGATTCAGGCAATGAGAGCATCTCCAGTCATGACCCCCATATCCAGCCCCCAAACTGTCCGTGGACATGTCCGGACGTGTCCGCGGACAGTGACCGGATGACCCCCAAAGTTGGGCTCCTACAACCACATACCCCAAAAGCTTCTCCCCAATCTCATGCATGCCATGCAATGTTGATCCGATACATACCGGATCGAAATTACAAAACATAGTGGTCCAAATTCGAATGAAATTAACAAGTTGTCTGATACAAGAATGAGAAGTGATCTCTTCTTCTTCAAGGGGCGGTTCCACCGGAGCCATCTAGGCCGAGGTCACGGTCGGAGATCCTCTTCTTCATCATGAGGACCCACTTTGCGCTAGGCTCATCCAAGAGGCTAGCATTTCGGAACATGATCCATTGTTCCTCCGTGATTCTAGCAAGATTGGCTTTGTCTTGCTCAACCGCAAAGGCATCCGCCATCTTCTTTTGCTCTAATTGGACCTTCATCCAAGCCTCCTCCTTCACCAAATCCAACCTCGCCCTCTCAATATCCATCCTCTCCTTGAGCCGGAGGCGACCAAACTCCATTCTTTCCTTTTGCAAAGCTAAGAAGGCATCATACCTCTCGGCCTTCTTCTCCTCCCTATCTTTCTCCAACTTCGTCATGGTTTCATCCTTGTTTGAGAAGATGCCCGTCCATGTGGCGAACATCTTTGTGGCGGCGCCTTCACGAGCCACCCGATCCTTCTCCCACCTCCTCCCCATCATCACCCTCTTCTGGCCGCTTCCGGCTTCGGATGGCCCATCTTCTTCATCAAGTCTAATTGGGAGAGAAGAGCTTGATCCATCATTGGTCTTCCATTTTCTAGCCGGATTCTTGTGATCGTCATATTGGGAGATCCACTTGGCTTCCCGGTCAACTCTAGCTAGCAATGTGTCATGGTGAAGGGTTTGCCCTCCGTTTGATGGTACAAAGTGGAGGCCAAACCACTCTACGAAGCAAACAAGTAGAAGTAATTACACCAATGAAATGTGATAAAATCAAGATTTCTCAATGAAACAAGTTGAGTCAATTGCTTACATGGGAAGTCACGTTGACACCACTTTGATTCCTATTCACCACTTGTGCATGGAAACCACAATACTTGTTCACACTTTCTTGGATCGAAGCCCACCTATGTTGGAGAGAGTCGGCGTTGCGATCGGACACAATTGGGTGGGGTTGCACATAGCACTTTTGATGATGGAAGTGGGCATGTATCTTCTCCCACAACCGGGTGAGATTTTGCTCGGTTCCACATATAGCATCCATGCTTGTGGCTAACCAAGCTCGGTAAAGCTAAACATTCTCGAAAGTTGTGTACGATTAGCCTCTTGGCGTGTACACCTTCTTCGCCTTCACCTTCTTTGTCGTCGCAGCGTCGGCCGGCTCGTCCTCACCCAAAGTGTAAAGGGGGGAAGTGTGGATGCCGATGGCTCCTGTGATGGCGGATTGACCCCATTTCAGATCAATTCTATCATGGTTTCATCCTAAGCATACCAACAATTACACTACGGACCTAAAATTGACTCGGAATAATGCAATTCGGATAGTAATTCATACCCCAAAATCCACTTGACTTCCATCGAACATGTTGTGAACGTGGTGGCTGTCGGTGAGGCCGGAAGAAGCACGCGTCCGCTGAAGCGGCGGAGAGTCCTGCACCACCTCGTCGTCCTGCGTCGGCGGCACCTGCGACGGTTACTCATCCACGAGGAGGCACGGCTCCTCCCGGTTTGTGGTCGAGGACGTCGACCTTCTTGCCGCCACACTGGGAGGCAGAGGCGGCGTCGGCGCAGGGCGCCTCGCCATGGGTGCGGGCATGCTCATACCCACGGGCACCAGCTCCTCCTCCTACATCTCCGCGTTTGCAATCCTCTCGGCCTCCGCCGCCTCCGCCGCCGCCTTCTCCTTCTTCTCCTGTTCGCTAGCTCGCGTTCGCGTTGCTTGCGGTGCCGCGTCCTCCGAGCCATAGTCTATGGCTTCAGGGCCGAGTCCAGCCTCTACTCAACGGACTCAGAGGACGCGCCCTTCTTCGTGAAATCCATGGCTACTTCCGACTCTATCCGGATTTGCAGGTGGACGAGGCGGGAGGAATGAAATTAAACCGGTGGGAGTGGAGGCGGAGGAGGGCTAAATGAAAGTCGACGGCGCCCAAATTTGGTTTCAAATTTGGTGGATCCGCCTTGCCAGAGCCGACGTGGCGGACGCGTCCGGCCGCCACAAACTCTCCCCACATATGGGCTGGCTTTGGGGGAGCCGGACCGCCCGGACGTTTGTGGAATCTATGGGGGCCACGGCTGGGTTGCCGTTTTCAGCCCAAACCACGTCCGGGTTGTCCGCCCAGACGTTTAGGGAGGGTTTGGGGCCCGTGGTTGGAGATGCTTTGAGGACACCCAAGCCCTCATACTGGAGTGTAACAAATACGGAATCTTGGCTACTGAATTTCTGGATCCACCTCCTGTTCCTAGGCAGAATGTTGCACTGGGACGAAGGTCCTCTGTGGCTGTAGATTCGTCTCACGGGGACGTTTCCCTGGAAGAGCCCTGTCCTTCTAATGAAGAAGACGAAGAAGAGCCTGCCCCGATAGCACTTGTCGGGCATACAGATCCTACGCCTCCCCAAGAGGTGGAAGGCAACGGCCAACGATGAGGGTGCTGGGGTGGAGCCAATCCCTGAGCAGCAAACACACTCAGAGTTTTAGGGGATCCAGAGTCGAAAGAGGACTCCAAAGCCCTTCCGCCCTCGCTCCTGGTCGACGAAGATGCTGAAGAGAGCATGTCGTTGCCGGATCTTTTCGGGCCTTGGCAGAGAAAAGGTGGAGCTTCTCCGAGCCAAGCAAACCCGAGGGTGAGTCTGAAAACCCTTGTCAAAATCAGATACTCTCACTTGAGGTCCCGGTTGCGTGACATCTTGCTTGCTTGCAGGTCCTCTGAACCCGAAAGTCCTAGGAAGCGCCCCCGGTAAGGACGACGAAGAAGCGGGAGAAACCACAGAGAGCTCCGTGATTGGCGGAGAGGAGCCCCCGGCTAATGTCGGGGCCCCTCTTGACGACTGCCTCCCGCTGGGTGGCGCTCAGGGGTCGAGGCGATGTGGTGTGGAAGTCGCTTCTCCGGGTACATGAGCCAGCCTTCCCTAGGAGGGTGCCGGCGTCTTCCTTGTCCTCCAATGGTAAGCTCCCTTGACGTTGTGATCATTATTCACCCATGGTCGTGATGTTGTCCTTGAAAGCTCAATTGCAGCTGGTGGTGCAGATCCTGAAGCGACGGAATTTTCCAGGGGTAAACTTGACGAAGAGCCCCCCAAATTCCCCCAAGAGCATAGGACCGAAACCGGTTAGTCCTCGCGCACCGCCGCAGTGACGAAGCCCGCGGGTACCTCCCCTCACCCGAGAGAGGAAAAGTAAATTGCTGGCTTTTCGAGGGTGTTCTCCAGCACTGTGGAGTTCCTCGCTTTTGCTCGCGCCGAAGTCGAGAGGCAGGTGCTGACTGGCCCCACTCATGGGGAGGATTTGCACACTCGGGAGATGTGATGAGGGTTAGATCCCGATTTTCATCGATAGAGGGCAGATGAACGAAAAACACGAAGAACACGAAGAACACAAGAGGGGAAAAGTCAAACACAAGATAACTAGCAAAGCAACACAGACGAAATCAACCGGTAACAAGTCCCCAAGGGCATCCCCCGATTCTCAATCTCCAAGCAACCTTACTCTAGTCACTCAAAGAGGAAGGATTGGCAACTAATCGCAACTATAAGAAGAAGCCTTAAATCCACTAGAGGGATCTTCTCCACAAGGGGAGGCCTTGATTCATCTCCACAAGGGAGCCCTTGATTCATATCCATAGGAGGCAACACCAACAAGGGGTGGAAAGGAGCAAAGCTCAACTCAAGTCTAATCTCAGTCTAACCCTAAACCTGAGGTGGGAGGCACCTATTTATAGTCTAGATACGAAAAGGTAGATGAGTGGCTAGGATTACATGGCTCAAGGGCCAACTCAGCACATTGGCTCACGCAGCCCCGGCAGTACCAGCGAGAACGGTCCGGTAGTACCGAAGAAGGTCAACTCAGTTCGCCGGTTTGCGCAGGCCCGATAGTACCGGCGCGTCTCCGGTAGTACCGCACTGGCGCCGTGATGTAGAATTGTTTGCCCGATCTTTCACCGCAAGAACCACCGAGATAACTATTCTCCCAATCAGTGAGAGATACACGTAACCTGAAGAACTTGATAGATGTAGGCGAGCAACATGAAGATAAACAACACGTCTCACGCCAAGCTCGACAACCCTTGACAGATTCAAGGACCTTCTCGCCACGCACGATAACTCTTGACAGATTCAAGAACACTCATGCCTCAATTTTTTGGATAACTAACGAACGTCCGAGACGCCGTCACGCCGGTCCCTTGGGACGAAGGCAACCTTGAAATTTTAGTTCTACATAATTTTCAACTCCCCTAATATTGTGACACCCCCTTTGTTTATAAAGGACAAAGGGGTATGGGTCGCCGAACTAAACCCTAACCGACTCGAACTCCAAACCCTAGTTGGACTCGACCTAGATACAAACTGACCCATACACTAGCTGCAGGCTGCGGTGCCGGTTTAGCAGGAGGAACAACCAAAACTGATTTGGAGGGTGTAGCAGAACCACAGAAACTAGCAATAGGACTAGGCGATACCGCACTAGGTGTAGTCCGTGGTGAAAAACTACCTCGCCCATAGGAAGAACGAGGTGCATACTTGGCGGGTCCAGCCTTAGATTTGGCACGCAGGCCTAGTTAACACTACCTTTACATATCATTTAAATATGTCCTAGCGTGTCAACCAACCAACACGATGCCGACGATGCCCTCATCATCCTTCCCTTCTTAGAGAGGCGTTGTCCTCAACGCCGGAAGGTCTTCTCCAGCGCTGGTGGTGTCAAATCAGCAATATCGCCACTCTTCTTCTCCCTCCTCAAGTCTTCGCCAGCCTGCCACACCACATCCTCCCTCTCGCTAGCTAGACTTGTTCTTGGCGCCCTCCATGTTTGGCACCACCAACCTGATTGAGACACACAATCTGTCGTATTGCAACGTGCAAACGAAGCATGCAAATCACCCGAAACGCAGCAGGAAAAACTCCTGTACACGACGGATCCAAATAAGCTAAATACGCCGCGGATGCAACTTCCAAACCTGTGTCTCTTTTTTTTTACCGCCCAACAAAATCAAACCAATAGTTGATCGGACACGCAGTAGTACTAGTTCGATCCCATCTGCTCTCTATCCCAACGGTCCATCCTTTCTCTTTTTTTACTTGCACTCCATGTACGTAGCAAGGAAAGCATCTGAAATATTCCAACGAAGAGATTACGATCCGATCCTGCATGCAAACCTCGCTGCACCAGAAACGAATCAAACCAGCCCTTAATTCCTGTCCTTTTTTTGTCTGTTGCAAACAAGGAAAACCATCTCTGATCCGAAAATATAGGACTCCACTTTCCTTTTCCACGTGAATTAATGCGCATGCAACATTTCCTTATTGCACAGCACGTATGCCTTTTCTTCCCTTCCAAACGCAAATCTGCACAAAATATTTTCTTTCCTTCCTTTCCGTCTGGTGAAGTAAGGACTTCTAGGGTGGCCCGATCTTCATAGATTGACGGTGGAGGTAGACGAACACACGCAAGAACACGGAGAAACAGAAAGAACACCAAGAATACACAACTCAAACACGATACAAGAACCGTTTCCCTTACCGGTCGGTCCAACCGGCCCAATAGAATCCACACGAGGGTGGGAGATCGGCAAGTAGATATGTCGCAACAGGGGAACATGGGGTTCCCCTAGTACTACCAAAGTGGGTCCACCCCATGTGGGCCCAAGATGAAGATGGACAAGACCAAGACTCAAGTCAAGCTGGCGGGTTCACCATCAAGACACGCATGGCCTACGTCGACTAAGGGCTCCGGTCCTGGGGACCTTCCAGGTCCCCGAATCAAGCAAGAAGGCTAGGAAGGACCCGAGAGCCCGAGTTCCCGGCAGGAGGCCAGGCTCCCTCTCGGGTACTTCCCCACGTTCCAGTGGATAAGCACTCCACCTCACCGCGGAAGACTTGGGAAGCAAGGCAAAGGCAGCGCGGGCGGGAAGCACGTCCCGTGGTGGTGTCAGCTCCTGTCCACCCCCAAGGCGGACGCTCCCACCTAACCCAAAGGAGACGCTAGGCTGAGGAGAGGCCACGTCTCCCCCTAAACTAGATGAGGAGGGTCCTTCACCCCGAAGGTCCCTCACACCCCTCACGTGACCCTGTGGCAACCCCTTAGCATATAAAAGGAGGACCAAGGCACGGAGGAGAGAGGTCGAACCAAGGACGAACACAAGCTAGAACCAGAGCAAGACTAGACTAGGGCTGCGAAGGTAGAGAGGAAGGTGATCTCCTCCGGGTCAGGATCTGTCCTTCTTCCACCTCTAGCCAAAACCCTCCGGGTACCCTATCCGGGAGGTTCCATTGTAAGCCACACTATGAAGAACCCATCAATCCAGACATGCAGGAGTAGGGCTTTTAGCCTCCGGCGGCCTGAACCTAGGTAGCTCCTTGTGTCCCTTTGGTTGCATGCTTAGATTGTGAAGAGGAGAGCTTGATCTAGACTCCACCCCAGAAGACGATTTTCAGCCTCCTTCGCGCCCCGTGCCAAACCTAAAAGGGGGTATCCTATACTCCCGGTGTCCGTGCAACGAGACACGACATCTGGCGCGCCAGGTAGGGCGCAAGTGCTGGATTTGCCTACATCAGCCGCGACGGTAAGCTCTTCGTTGACAACTTCGGAGTCTATGTCAGGCTCCTCTTCTTCGGAAGCAAGCTCGTCGTCAAGTTCTTCTTCTGGTTCATGATCTATGGCAAGATCGTCAAGAATTGCCTCAAGCTCCTCGTCCGCAACCGGATCCGCTCCAGGAACAGCCGTCTCCTCGGGGCAAGGCAAGCAGCTGCCTCAGTCACAAGCAAGAGTCATGTTGGGAGCTCGGGAGGTCTTTGGAGAGCAAGCGTGCCAGGCATCGCGGAAAGGCTGGGGGCTAGAGGAAGCTCTGGGCATGGCCCGGGCGCTTCTCTCCTTCCCCCCAGATCAGTGCAAGAGTGATCCCCGTGCGAAAGCATGGATCAACAGCTTGGAAAACCTGCTGGACTACGCTCTCCAATGCCACGCTCCCACGAGTCCTGCCCCGACCATCGACCACGGCGCTGCTGTCCCCGAGCCACTACCTCCGGCGGAGGAACAACCTGAGCCCCCATGGCAAGGGCCCATGGAACTTCCTAAGAAGGTGCTGGCCAGAGCTCCAACCCCAGGCGTCGCTCGCGGGAGGACATGGAAGGCCAGGCTAGCCAGCACCTCAAGACCTGCTGCACGCCGTACCCTGCAACCGTCTCCGACCTCTATCATCTAGAGCAAGAAGCTGAGGAAACACTGCGTCACTACATCTAGAGGTTCCGAGGCATCGTCGACCGCATTATCCCAAAGTACCTATGCGAGGCTTCCGTCATCGCCGCATTCCACGTCAACGTCCGCAACCCCAATGCGTGAAAAGATGAGTATCCGCGTTGTGGATACCCTGGAGAACTTGTGGGACATAGCCGACCGATGCGCCAGGATGGAAGAAGCTGCTAACCTTCCTCCCCGCAAGGGTCGTTGAAGCAATCCGTGTTGTGTACCCGGAAGAACCATGTTGCCACAAGATGTACCCTGAAGTGGCCAGTTGTCGTTCAAGAACTTCCATGATGAATAAAAGATAAGTTACCCTCAAACCTGTTTCTGCAGTACGTGCTATCTACTTCTCGGGTAACAGAACATGTGTGGAACTAGAAAGGCAAGGCTCGACCGTCGTGCGAGCACTCATGGGGTATCGACTCTCCCGGGGGTAAAAAGCGGTGCACAGACCTGATAGACCCCGGGGACGTGCGTGCCAACAGAGTGAGCGGCTTTTTGGGTATCGGTAGGGCTCGCGAGCGCATGCCTGACCTGTCAGGGCCTCGCGGGTAAGCTTACATCCCAGAAAGTTACTCAAGGACTTGGAGAAAAGTAAAAACATGCTAAAGACAAATAAAAGCAACCCGAGAACTAGAGTAGCACAACAAGTTCTAGCTTATTACAAGCAAGTTTCAATAAGCTGATACATGAGATCTGACGCAAAGTTTATTGGGGGCACGAAGTGCCCAAACATGATGCAGGGCAACTAGTGAGGCGGAATTGACTCATGGCAAGTGCAGTCGCGGGAGCCGACACCGCTTGGAGTGAAGCCCTAGAAGGCGACGAGGTCGAGAAATCTGGCAAGGAAACGCCAGGATGGGCTTCCCTGAAGGACGCCATCACCAAGGACGCCGTCACCTTGCTCGTCTCGTGCTTGTCACTCACAAGCTGGGTGACCATCTTGTTCTTGAAAGATCGGAGATCAGCGGCTACTCCTCTGATGAATCTTGTGACGAGAGGCAGACTCTGCCGCTGAGGTTCCAGCACCGGAGCTTCGGTGGGCAGATTAAGCCGCCTCACTCGCGTCGTCGCCAAGTTGCAGGCGGCCTCAACCTCGACGAAACCTTCCTAGTTAAGACGGTGAAGCTCGGATAGCTCAGAGGATACCTGGGAGTTGGCTGGATCAGCTTTTGATGGCCTTCCTTCAGTGTTGCAAGCTCTTTACTCTGCGCCTCCAAGGATTCTTTCAGCACGGACATCTTTTGGCCGTCATTCTTGGCCTGCTGCTGCAACCTCGGACGGACTCTTGCTCCTGATGGAGGGCATTCTTGACATCTTCGACGGCTTGGATGGCCTTTGCTCTTTGGACTTTCAGACTTGGGTGTCCTTATCCTTGACCTCGAGCTCTTCACGGTGGCGTTCCTCTGCCTCCCTTAGGCGCTTCTCGGTCTGCTGCTCCTACTGGAGTTTTGGAGCTCCAAGGTCTTCTCCTTCTCAGCCAGTTCTGCCTCCCGGGATGCTAGCTGTCGCTCTTTCGCCAGAAGGACCTTACCTTGGCGCTCACTTTCGGCCTTCCGGTATGCATCTTTCTTCTCGAGAGCCGGGAGCAGGGTGGTGATCTGGGTTGCCAAGCAGTTCAGCTTGTCCATCCCCTTCTGGATCAGGTCCTCGACACTCTCGATGGTCCACACGATGGCGGCCTCACGGTCGCACAGATCTTTGCCCAGCTGAGCTATCCGCGGATGATGGCATCCATCGCGTCGTCACCGCTGATGGTGAACCCTGGAGTAGCTGCCGGGGGAACTCCTGGGGCAGGCACACTTTTCATGCGGTTGGCGGCCAGGCTCTCCTTGATCTTCATCAGCGCCGCCATCTCCTTACTGGCACCGGAATCAGTGGAAAAAGCGGCAAAAGTCGTTAAACACTGTCCCAGTCATCAAGGAGCTTTCTATCAAATCAAGGCTTGGACCCGGAACAGGGTTCGCGGTCTGCGTTCCCATGGCCCACGAACTCGGGGCGCCTTTGGTCACCTCTTGACCCTCTGAAGGCGAGAGGGAAGGTGGTTTCTCCTGGCTAGTCCACCAAGAAGTCCGCCGGGAGAAAAGACGTTGGCCACTGAAGCATCTAGAAACAAAAGGATGTCAGGAAAAGCATTGGTGCGTCAAGAAAACGAAGTTACCCGCAAGCTCTGGGTTACCTGCTTGCTCAGGCGTCAGGGCGTCGAGCGCTTTTCCAGGGTGGGCTAGGGAAGTCGCCGTCACGCTCCCACTCCGCTCCCCCGACGGCCTTCAAGTTCTGCAATGGGAGGAGGAAGCATCCCCCTCCACCGGCTCCAAGGCTAGTGGCGGTGTCGTCCTCCGCCGTATCACGATGTCTCTTGCCAGTACCCAAGGAAGGAGTACCCCTGCACCAACATTCGGTCATTTTCCTTGGGTAATGAATGAAATGCAAAGTGCAAGAAAGAAGCGAAGAGGCTTACTCCCGGGTAGCTTGGTGCCATTGCCGGGGGAACATCTACCGACGCAGCAGAAGAAGCCTGGGGCGACCGGCGGCTCTCCCAAGGCAGCAGGTGGTTCCATCACGGGTGACAGGCGGCCGATGGAAGCTCTCCGGTGGGGGGGCTTGGACGAAGCCCGCGGCGCGCTTCTTCGTCCACATGGTCTTCATCGTTCCCCACCACCACGACTGGCGGGGAACGGCTGCGGACACTCAGGTCTGGGGCAGCATCGACTCGAGGGCAGAGTGCGGGGTGCGGAGCAGCCCCCTCCTCGTCGTCATCATCTTCATCATCGTCTTCGCTGGCAACCGGGTCGTCGCCAGCATCTTCGTCTCTGTCGGAGGCGTCGGTCTCGCGCCGTCGCCTCCGTCGTCGTCGTCAGAGCCACATAATTCCTCTTCAGATTACTCCTCGCTCTCATCGTGGACTCCCAGTATTTCCATCTTCAGGGCTGGAAGGTGCCCTGGCCTTGCGGGTCTTCACCACAGGAGGTCTGGGCCTGTCAGCCAAGTGAGAACCAGGTGTGCTGCCTGTCCTCCACGGCCCTCGACACTCGATGGCCAATTTTCGCTAAGGACCAAGCCTACGGCTTGGAGAGCCTCGCGACAAATTGCCTCGCGAGGGCTTTGGAGCAGCAGAGGCCTGCGGAGGCCCTCTTCACTGCTGCCCCCTCTTCAAGGTGATCTCCCCTGGAGAGAGGTCAACGCCAAATCCTCCACAGGGCACCAGCCCTCGTGGGGATTGCTTCGCTGCAAAGCAACCTCTGCAGAGCGCACATGGGCTCTGCAGCGGCCGCAGAGTGACGCGCGCCTCTGCGCGCGGTGACGACGACGCCGCAGTTGCCATTTTGGTGATTAAAGGGGTCAACAAAGCTGTGCCACCCGCACCGGACTACAAGGATTTCCTCTTTGGTGATAAGGGGACCGGCCGGCGCTACGCTCCACGGCCAACGTCACCGTGGGCACCCCCACGTTCCTCTGCCCCCAGCTGGCCGTCCTGCATGGACGGTGGTACTCTGCCACAGGCATCAGCTTTACGCCCATGGACCGCGTCCATGGACAGCTGGGCTGCGGTGCACCGCGCTCCACCTTCTGCGCCACGTGATAGCCCTTCCAGCGCGCGCAGGGAGAGCCGGGGCGCCTATAAAAGGAGGAGGCAGCACCGTAGCAAGGATCGCATTCTCATTCCAGCTAGCCACTTACGCGCAAGGAAGAAGAAGACATCCCCTTCCTTGTTACACCATTGCCAAAAGAGAGCCCTCGGCAAGCTCATTGTACTGTAACCTCCAAGCAGTGCAATACAGACAAGCAGGAGTAGCGGTGTTACCTCCACACGAGGGCCGTGAACCTGGGTACGGGCTGGTGTTCATCTCTGTCGTGATGTCCCTCCTCTTGCTCGACGAGCACCGTCGCCGTGCAGGTTGAGGGTTGTTTGACCAACGTGTTCAGCCCCTTACACGAACTCTCTTCGTGAGCTTGACTATCCCTGTTTCGTGGGAGTCATTCTCCGACAATTGGCGCGCCAGGTAGGGGGCTGAGGCGCGTCTTCAACCTTCACGACCTCTGCACCATGGCGGACACTCGCGCAGCTCGCGCCACGCGCCACCGGCGGGCGTCAGGCAGGGCACCACCGAGCCCGCTGCCAACACCACCAACCCTCGCGGCCGTCCCCGTGCCAGCCGCGCCACGGGGCGCAACACCGCTGAACCGCGTGTGGAGCACCCCGAGGACGACGACGGCCACCACGACGACCGCTTCGACGAAGACGTCGACCACGGGCACGGCGAGGACGCTGAGTCCTCGCATCCGTCCCAGCGCCACAGCGCCTCCACTCTTGGGCGTCCAGCGCCCAGCCCAAACACCGCGCTGCTCATGGCCGCGGAGCTCTTCCGCTACCGCCCACCGCCGAGGCGCACGACAACTGGCTCGGCCGCCTCCAGCACCTCGTCGACATTGCGGCGGCACCGCGCGCAGCTCCGGCGGCGTCGCGCTCTCTGGTGCACCACAACTCCGGACGCGCAGGAACCACGCGCATGGCGCACCTCCGCCGCCGCCTCCGCCAGGTCCGCCTCCAGCTGCGGCGCACAAGGCCGCATCCCACGCGTCTTCGCCGCGCGATTGCCAAATCGTGCAGCGGACACCCCCAGACGCGCGGTGGAAATGGAGCGCCAGAAGGACCTCCAGAAGCGCATCGTCGAGGAAATCGGCCAAGCAGGGCGACAGAACCGCCGTGCTCTTCAGGGTGGCATCGCCTCGTACGCCACAGGTTGCGCGGCCTTCACCCGCCCTGCGTCGCGTCGTCTGGCCACAGAAGTTCAGGCCTGACCTACCCAAGGGCTACGACGGCACGAACAACCCCATCGAGTTCTTGCAGCTCTACACCACCTCCATCCAAGCTGCGGGGGGAGACGACAAGGTCATGGCCAACTGGTTCTCCCACGCTCTCAAGGATTCCGCCTTGTCGTGGCTCCTGAACCTTCCCGAGGATTCCATTGACTCGTGGGAGGAGCTCTGCCAGCAGTTCGTTGCAAACTTCAAGGGCACGTACGAGCGCGCCCTCACCTACAACGACCTGCGAGCTGTGCGCCAGAAGCCTGGCGAGACCCTCCGCAGGTACATCCAGCGCTTCAGCCAAGTCCGCAACAAGATCCCGAACATCCCGGACTCGCACGTCATTGCGGCCTTCAGAGAGGGCGTCACCAACCACAGGATGCTCGAGAAGCTCGGCATCCATGATACCCTCTCCTCCGTGGTGAAGCTCTTCGACATCGCAGACAAGTGCGCCAAGGCAGAAGAAGGGCTCCTCTTCGTCAAGGTGGGCTCGACAGACGACCCTGTCGAGGGATCCAAGACCCAGAAGAGGCGTGACGAGACAAAGCGCAAGCCTACCGCAGTCTGGCAGCTGAACCCGACGCCAAGCATGTTCGCGAGGACTCCCGAGGCTGGCGAGAAAAAGGTGGACAACCGCCCGTTCTGCATCTACCACAACAGGCGCGGCCATGCGACGGAGAACTGCTATGACCTCAAGCAGCTGAGCAAGAAGCGTGAGCAAGAAGAAGGCAGCGGTGGCCGCGGCAGAGGCCGTGGTTACCGCAAAGGTGGACGCAAGGGCAACTTCCAGAGGCCCAGGGAACTCAGGCGAATGCCGCCGAGAAAAACAACAATCTCCCGACGAAGAGCCTGGAGGCTACCAGGCCCCTAAGGGTGCCATGGCATGCATCCTCGGCGGATCCCAGCGCCCAAGTCGAACAACCAGTTCAAGCAGTTCGCTCGCGAGCTCAACGCAGCGCTTCCCGGGGTCGAGACGTCCCGCCCCCTCAAGTGGTCCCAGTACACCATCGCCTTCGACGCCAAAGATCACCCCAAGTCTACCAAGACTGTGGGCACCCTCCCGTTGGTGTGCACCCCCACCATCAACAACATCGCCGTCGGCAAGACGCTCATTGATGGGGGTGCAGGCCTGAACGTCATCTCTGTCGAGACCTTCGAGACGCTTCAAGTGCCCTACGAGTGGCTCATGCCCTCCAGGCCCTTCACCGGGGTCACCAGCGGCTCAATCTCGCCTCTGGGGCAAGTGAGGCTCGCGGTCACCTTTGGCACGCAGGAGAACTACCGCACCGAGCTAATTGACTTCGACGTCGCGCACATTGGCCTGCCCTACAACGCCATCCTCGGCTACCCCGCCCTCGCGAAGTTCATGGCCGTCACGCACCACGCCTACAACATGGTCAAGATCCCTGGCAGCGGTGGCACCATCACCATACGTGGTCACGTACAGGACGCCACGCGCGCTGTCGAGATCGCCTACAAGGCCGCTGCCATGGCATTCCCCGCTGACGAGGACATGGAGCCTCTCGAGAGGCCCAAGAAGAAGAACAGCTGTTCACTCAAGAGCAAGCATCTACAAAGAAGGTGTCGCTGAGCACCAGCGGCTCGGGGGCTGAGGGCTCGGGGGCTAGCGTCACCATAGGCGCTGGCTTGCCTCCCAAATAGGAAAGCGCGCTCGTCGCCTTCCTTCGGGCAAATTCTGACATGTTCGCATGGACTCCGTCAGAAATGTCCGGTGTACCAAGGGAGGTGATCGAGCACCACTTAGCCGTGTGTCCAGACGCACGCCCTGTAAAGCAGAAAGCGCGGAAACAAGCCCCCGAGAAGCAAGCGTTCATCATCAAAGAAGTAGAGAAGCTGAAAGCAGCAGACATCATTCGAGAAGTTGCCCACCCCACTTGGCTCTCCAACGGTGTGGTTGTCCCAAAACCCAATGGAGGAGGCCGGCTCTGCATCGACTACACAGACGTAAACAAGGCCTGCCCCAAGGATCCATACCCCATGCCAAGGATAGACCAGATTGTGGACTCCACCGCCGGCTGTGATCTCCTCTGTTTCCTGGATGCCTTCTCAGGCTACCACCAGATCAAAATGGCCAAGGAAGACGAGGAGAAAACAGCATTTCTCACCCCTTGTGGTGTGTATTGCTACACTTGCATGCCCTTTGGCCTGAAAATGCCGGCGCCACCTTCCAGAGGCTCATGAGGATCGCCTTGGGGGCTCAGATGGGAAGAAATGCAGAAGCTTATGTCGACGACATCGTGGTCAAGTCTCGCGAGGGAGACACTCTCTTGAAGGATCTCGAGGAAACCTTTGCCAGCCTGCGCAAGGTGAACATCAAGTTAAACCCCGCCAAGTGCGTCTTCGGGGTGCCTTCAGGCAAGCTCCTCGGGTTCCTCGTGTCCCACCGCGGCATAGAAGCAAACCCTGACAAGATCAAGGCTATAGAAGACATGCAGCCACCTCGCCGCCTCAAGGACATGCAGCGCCTAGCAGGATGCATGGCCAGCTTAGGCCGCTTCATCTCCAAGTTCGGCGAGAGAGCCTTGCCATTTTTCAAGATCATGAAGAAATCCGGCACCTTCAAGTGGACTCCAGAGGCGACAAAGCATTTGAGGACTTGAAGAAATACTTGGCTAGCTCACCAGTCATGGTAGCCCCCAGGGCAGGCGAGCATCTGAAGCTGTACCTAGCAGCCACTCCACAAACTGCAAGCGCCGTCCTGGTGGTGGAAAGAGAAGAGCCAGTTCTCCCCAAGAAAAGCACTGCCACACCAAGTCCAGAACCTCCCGACGAGGGAACAGTCTCTCCAGACCCAGTGCCAGACCCACAGCCTCAAGTCGAGTCCACTACAAGCCCCTGCCGAGGCTCCTCCACAGGCAAACCTCGCCAAAGGTCCTGAGGAGCCTCTCGAGGGAGCCGACGCTGCCGCACCATCAACGACCCTCGTCGAGCATCCAGTCTACTTCGTCAGTACTGTACTGCGAGATGCTCGCGAGCGGTACCCAGTGCAGCAGAAGCTCCTCCTCGCGCTCCTCATCGCCTCCAGGAAGCTGCGCCACTACTTCCAGGGCCACCCCATCACGGTGGTCACGTCCTTCCCCCTGGAGCAATCCTGCGCAACCCCAACGCCACTGACGCGTCGCAGGATGGAACATCGAGCTGCAACCATTCAACTTGCGCTTCGACACCACAAGAGTCATAAAAGGGAGAGCGCTGGCGGATTTCGTCGCCGAGTGGACAGACCCAACTCCTGAAGAGCCTCGCGAAGAAGAAACCGCGTCATCGGAGATACAATGCCAAGCCACTGGACCATGCACTTCGATGGAGCTTTCGCCTGCCGCAATGGTGGGGCTGGCGTTGTCTTAACCTCACCAAAAGGTGACAAGCTCTACTACGCCATCCAGTGTGCTTCACAATAGACAAGATCTCCAACAACATCGCCGAGTATGAGGCCTCCTCGCCGGGCTCAGAGCCGCAATCGCCCTTGGCGTCAAGCACTTACTCATAAAGGGTGATTCCCAGCTCCTGGTTAACTTCTCCAACAAGAGCTACACGCCTAAAGACGACCACATGGCCGCCTACCTTGAAGAGGTCCGCAAGCTCGAGAAGCACTTCAGGGCATGGAGCTCATGCACATCCCGCGAAAGGAGAACCAGGAGGCAGATGACATCGCCAAGCGAGCATCACGAAGGCAGGCCCAGCCGGCCGGCGTCTTTGAAGAGAGACTCTCCAAGGCGTCCATAAAGCAGCCACAAGAAGCAGCAGCCACAAGCACAGACGAAGTACTCCCACCACCTCCTGTAGGTGGGGCACCCAACTGCGGTCCATCCTCAGGGGAGCGTCTGCTGCTGGCTATGGTGCATCAAGAGACAGGCTGGGTTGACGAACTCAAAGACTACTGCTGAAGGGAGTCCTCCCGAGAAGACGCGGAGGCGGAACGAGTGGCTCGACAAGCCAAGTCATACTACATCCTCGAGGGAGACCTGTACCGCAAGCGCCCAAATGGAATTGCACTAAGTGCGTCCCCCCCGAGGAAGGCCGCATGCTGATCAGAGACATTCACAGTGGAGAGTGTGGCCACCATTCCTCTGCACGCACCCTGGCAGGCAAGGTCTTCAGGAGCGGTTTCTACTGGCCCCAAGTGCTTCAAGATGCCACCACCATCGTCCAGTCTTGCGATGCGTGCCAATTCCACGCCAAGCAAGTCCATCAGCCTGCACTGGGACTCCAAACCATCCCGCTCTCGTGGCCTTTCGCGGTCTGGGGGCTAGACATCTTGGGACCCTTCCCGAGATCGCAAGGGGGCTACCGCTTCCTCTTCGTGGCAGTCGACAAGTTCACCAAGTGGGCAGAGGTTGAAGCAGTGCGCAGCATACCGGCCAGGGCAGCAGTAAAATTCATCAGAGGCCTGGTCTGCCGTTTTGGTGTGCCAAATCGCATCATCACCGACAATGGCTCACAATTCACCAGCGGCATCTTCAGGGCCTACTGCGAGAGCCTCGGCACCAAGCTCTGCTTCGCCTCGGTGGCTCACCCACAGAGCAACGGCCAAGCCGAGCGAGCAAATGCTGAGGTCCTCAAGGGCCTCAAGACAAGAAGCTTCAATCGCCTGAAGGGCTACGGCAAGGGCTGGATAGACGAACTCCCGTCCGTGCTCTGGTCCATCCGCACGAACCCCACGAAGCCCACTGGTGAGACGCCATTTGCCCTCGTGTATGGAGCTGAAGCAGTCCTCCCCACAGAGATCAAGCATGGATCCGCACGGGTCCTTGCCTTCAACGAGGACGATCAAGCAGACCTCCACAGCGACGACCTGCTGCTCCTTGACGGGTTGCGCCGCCGTGCCGCCCTCAGGGCAGCCAAGTACCAGCAAGACCTGCGACGCTACCACAGCCGCCACATACGTCCGCGCACTCTCGAGACAGGCGACCTCGTCCTCAGGAGAATCCTCTCCAGGGAAGGTCTCCACAAGCTCTCGCCATGTGGGAAGGCCCCTACAGGGTCTCACACATCGCCAGGCCTGGCGCGGTACGCCTCGAAACGGAGGACGGCATCCGGTCAAGAATCCATGGAACATCGCGCATCTACGCAAGTTCTACCCGTGATCATAGTCACGCCAGACATTTTTTGTCTCTAGAGGGAAGCACACAACTTCACCTCCAAGCTTCACAAAAGCTTCTCCTCCCGAGGGCCAGCCCCTCTGAGCTCTCCTGATACGTGCCGCCGCAGGCCGTGAAGAGTCTCAGCCACTGAATGTGGTCCCCATGCCTCGACATGGAAAACTTTATCTTGGTAATACCAAGTGTAATGAACCAATTCGTTTCTCAATGAAACATTGCGCTGAGGCGCCGCTGTAATATTTTGGTGGTGAGTTTTTACTTTTCATCATCTTAGTTCATTTCGCGCTCATATTCCCCATGCGCACCTCGCGAGCGGGGGCTGAGTACGGTGACTGTGCCTCGAGCACCCCAACAGCACCGCAAAATCCAAAGGATCCGAGCTCTAACACGTGAGCACGCTCTCACGCCTGTTACCTCCCAAAGAGCTCTGGCCCATGGGCTTGCTCCCAAACACGCCACCTCACCAAAGGACCTTGGTGCTTACTCTCCTCGCGAGATACTCATGAGGAACCTATAAGCGCGCATGAGTTTTACTGCCATGTAACCAATACAGGGAACAAGAGTCCCCCCAAGCTCGTGAAGCCACGCTCCGGCCTCAAGAGGGAAGCGCACCATCAGGGAAACCAACGCCCTCTACGAGACCAAAGTCTCGCAAAGCTAAGTCCAGCGCTCGCGCCTCAGGAGTTTTTCCTCCCTCTCACGAGCATCTGTCGTCCCTCGAGCGGGTTTTCTCTCTCACACTCCATGGACTGCTTGTGCGTCAAAGGGGGGCCCTCGAGCACCGCGACTCGAGAGCCCTTACCTCTCCAAGCCTTAAACACCCCCCGGCCTTGCCGAGTCACGCTCCGGCATACCGCAGCGGCGGAGTCATAGCGCAAAGAGATGGGTCCTGACGACGTAGAGCGAAAAAAGACATGGAACAGGGAAAAGGCCCATCGAGGGACATACACATAGTAGCGCACGATTAAAGTGTCTTACAAACCAGAATGGATTAAAACAAGTCTTAAAACAAAGATAGTTGCGCCTCAAGCGCGTCTTGTTGCAGGAGCGGCCTAGGCAGGGGCATCGCCGTCACGATCCTCCTCAGCCTCCTCTTCAGCTTCGGCTTCAGCGCCTTCCTCCTCCTCAGCGGCCTGCTCCGTCTCGACCCTCTTGAAGCGGTCGACGTAATCGTTGACCTCTTCCCGAACCAAGTTGGAGAGGTCCTAGCTTGGTCCGCCTCGACGGGCTCGGTCACCGACTCGAAGTCAAAGCTGGGGTGAAGACGCTGGAGGTTGGCAAAGACGCGGTAGATCGCCACTGTCAGGAGCTTGCGGCACTCTTCATCAACAACGTCGCCCATCTCCGCCACAGGGCCCTCGAGCGCGGAGAAGAGCTGGTCGAAGTAGGCAAGGTACGCGGCAGCATCGGCGTTCCCATGAACGGGAACCGCTGGAGCGTCCACTCCCAGGCTCGCCGCAAGGGAGTTCCCCCGAGCCACCAAGGACTTGAACATACGCTCCCGCTGCGCGTCAAGACCTGTGCCGCCTGCACGTGGTGCTCAGCCTCCTCAGCACGTTCCACGGCAGGGCCCACCTGAGCGGTCAACTCCTTCATATCAGCCATCAGGGAAGCAAGGCCCTACTCCACGCGTGTCCGGGCCTCCGCAGCAGCCTGGAGGCGGGAGTCAAATCGCTTCTTCTGGGCCTCAAGATCCCTGAGGCGAGCCTCAAGCTTGTTGCGTCTCTTTGTGAAGCGATCCTCTTGCTTCTTGGCCTTCTCCGCGAAATCTTTCCTGCAGTTGTCACGAAAAGGCTTCTCCTTGGTCGCAGACTCCTCCGCCATCTTCTCCTCCTTTTTTATGAAGGTTCTCATTGGTCTGCGCGAGGCGCTTTTGGTAGAACTCCTCGTCTTGGGTGACCTTGTTCACGCGGGCTTCCAGGTGCTCCCGCTGTGCGGATTGATCCTTCTCGATCTGCTCAACCTGTTCCTCGCGCTTGCGCGCCTCGGCCTCGCGCGCGTCGAGCTCAACTCCGCGCTGCACGATCAGGTCTTCGCAGATGCGCAGGTTCTCACGGAATTCCTCCAAGCTCTGCCGCACGTTCCCCGACTCAGCAACGATCCCTACCTCGCGGTCCAGAAGCTCTTTGTGCTTGGTGGAGACCGCCGCTTCACGCGCCGCCAGCTCCTGGTGTTTGGCCTCGGTCTCCGCCTCGAGAGCCTCGCGCTTGGCACCCAGGTCCGCAAGGGTCTCCTCAACTTCGCGGACCACGCTGATGCGGATCTCCTCAGCGGAGCACAGTGCTGCCTCACGTTGCGCCTGGGCAGCCTCGTTCTTCCGGCGGCAGCTCTCCACGGTCGTCTGAAGACAAGCCCAGCCCCGCGCAAGCTCGGTGTCCTCCTCCGCCCTGGAGCGATCCTCCTCAGCGAGCTGGGCCTCAAGCCCATCGAGCATTTCCCTCGCCGAGCGAAGGACAGCCCCACGGCGAGCTGCAACTGAGCGCCGCCCCCGCAGGACTAAGTCCCACATCTCACCGTGATGAGGACATCCCTAGCTCTTCTGCTACTTCTCCAATTAATAATGCTGCTGTCCAAGATAATGAAGTGAGACTTGGTCCAATGACAAGATCAAGAACCAAGTTAATAGAACAGCAGGTGAATTCTCTCTTATTAGATTATGATGTTTCTGATTGTGAGAACTTTATACTACCTAAATCTATGCATGTATGTATTCTCAGGTTTATTGATAACACAAACACTAATGGAGCAGAGGAGCAGCACGGCATGGAGAACATGGAGGAACACATGATGGACAAGAGGGAATGCATGGAGGATACAATTCAGAACAACTACTACAAGTGCTGGAGGGAGGAGAGGGAGGCAGGAGCACATGGAGAGAGGCAAGAGGGTGGCGCACAACACCATGTTGGTGCACTGAAGAAGGGGTCCTAGTCGTACAAGGACCAGGACCTGCGTGTCCTTTAGGGCCGAGCCCATTGGGTCGGTTTGTATCTCGTTTAATAAGTCCAATTAGGAGTCCAGTCCGAGTTGGGTTAGAGGTGCTTGCGCAAGGGGCTTGTGGCCGCACCCCTCTCCTTTAAATAGCTACCACCTGCGTGTGGATTAGGTTTAGACCAAGTTAAAACTAAAACCCTAGCCTCTAGATCGAATTGCTGCTAAGCTTTCATCTTTAAGTAATACCATTGCAAATCTTACGTGCTATCTTGTTGTTCCATTGGGAATAAGGGGATACAGGACCACCCGCGATCTTTGATTGCGTGTGCAAGAGTGTGTAGTTGAGAATATCCGAAGGAATCAATTGTTGTTGCATTGGCAGCAGGGATTGTTCGAGGAGAGTTTTCAGTGAGGCACTAGTTATCAATCATCCACCATAGATCCACCATAAATTCGTGTTGCTCACAAGAGAA
Organism: Poa pratensis; assembly: GCA_947311845.1. NCBI lineage: Eukaryota > Viridiplantae > Streptophyta > Magnoliopsida > Poales > Poaceae > Poa > Poa pratensis. The sequence goes on along the minus strand of CAMZMU010000055.1, from coordinate 59,731,086 downwards.
GATCGGGCCACCCCATATCACACCGGAGGGCCTGGAAACGCCGGTGTCGTGGGATTGTCACGCAGAGGTCATGGAGATGACTTCGTAGAGTTGGGGATTAAGCGATCGAGCGTCTCCGAGCTAAGGATCACAGGCACGAGGAAGACGATGTTTTTTACCCAGGTTCGGCCCCTCAATGTGAGGTAAAGACCTACGTCCTGCCTATCCTAGATTGGTATTGATATGATTATGGTGTTACAAGGGGCTGGCGATCGAGGTGTCGAGTCGCCTCTCTCTGGATGTATGAGAGCTTTTTTAGCTTGAGGTTCTAGGTCCTTGGAGTCCACCTTATAAAGACGATGGCTCGCAAGGTTACAAGGAAACTTCTCTCCCAAGGAAACTATGAGCCGGAGTCCTACTTGGAGACTAAGTAATGTAATTTCGTGTCTTCCAAGTTATGTCTTCTCCTGCCAGATAAGCCTGCGCCAGTTAAGTCTGCGCTAGTTAAGTCTGCGCCAGTTAAGCCGCGCCTATTAAGCCGCGCCTGTTAAGCCGCGGCTGTTAAGCCGCGCCGGTTAAGTCTCCACCAGCTTACGTCTTGATAAGTTCATACGTCGGCTCATACTCAATTAGGTATTCCCCCGACATTAGCCCCAAGCTTCCGGGTGATTCGTAGAGTCAGGCGAAAGATCTTGACTTGATGTTGATGATTTTGCCGACTTGAGTATGTAGAGCTTGGTGACTTACTGATGATGAGGCGCGAGCGTAGCGGCTTATTGAGCTGCTGCTATTTGAACACTTCTGTTTAGTCGCATTGAAGCTGCAGAATCGCGATAAGTTCTCCACGAAAATTATATAAGGTGTCGGCGAAGCCTTTGGTGAAAATCACCTTTTCCTGTTGGATGTAAGACTGAGCTGAAATCATAAGAATAATAACTTATGAGCATCAAGATATATTAACCAAATATGTATATGGTGCTAAGTCATAGACATCGAAGTAGAAAAGACCATAGGCATAAATAAGCTGGGCAATCATTAGAATAATAATATGTCATGTTATCATGACGAGCCATTTGAGCACATGTCGAATCATGGCGGCTCAAGGGTATATAGCCACAGTCTGTATTAAAAGATTTCTGAGTCACTAGTTTGACTCGCAAATAGATATGTATATTCTCATGTGCTGCAAAAAATTAAATCTACATATAATCATAGTATATGAGTATAATAAAGACCGCCAGATATGCATGGTGGATGTGTAGCCCCGGAGGGCCGGGTTGCATGCTTGATCATGCTGCTCGGGACTCAAAAAATATCTCAACTTAGGCAAAAATTTAATTGTCCTAGCCCCAGGCGTTAAGCAGGCATGATTTCATTACCCTGCTTGATGGCATATCGTTGCAATTTGATCCTGCAACAGATTGAGCAAATATTGTTGCCGCAATTAAACAATAATATTTGGAGTCGGTCAAAGCCGCTTATAAACTCCGAACTGTGAAATATTAGTGGAGCTGATAGGAAAAAAGATAATCCAGTCAAACTCTAGATATAGATGAATGAATCATCCTTAAAAAATCCACTTAATGTGGCTGTAGATAAAAGATAATGATGGCTTCAACAACCGATATCAGTGAATGATTATCCCAATCATTAAAAAATCTGGTCATGCTAGTTCAAACTCATTTGGCCGAGTTATATGTTCCTGAAATTCAAAGGGCAAAGCCCCCGAGGAAGCAATGATATTAACTTGATGACAATATGTTAGCCTTGGTGGCTGGTAATAATTATGATAAAAATTTAGTACTCCGCATAATAGCATATGGTACCATGTATGATAGCATAGTATAATCTGCATGATAGCAAATGGTATGTCGCATGATAGCATGTTGTAATCTGCATGATAGCAAATGGTTGCATAATAACAACTTAGTTGCATGATAGCAACTGGTAAGATGCATGATAGCATATTGTACGATGCATGATAGCATATGGTACTTGACTCAGTATTTCCAAAATCTAATGTGTGTTCAGGGTCGAGAACGGCCATGATAGGCATTCAGACTAGATTGACACCACACGCGGGTACTTTAGTCCTTCTGAATTATCTCTATTACCGTTAAGTAGGTCTTCGCGCGGCTCAGTATTTTCCAGGTAAAAACGCGTGTTCAGGGTCGAGAGCGGCCATGATAGGCAATCAAGCTCGATTGACGCCGCGCCCCAGTACTTTGGCCGCATAGTGCAAAGATACTTCTGACTTAAAGCCAGTATAACCAGGATTATTGCTTTTATCGGCTGCAATAGCCGTGACGAGCTCTAATTAGCTTTGATGATGACCAGGTCTGATTAGCTGTAGATGTGGTACAGCGAGTCACCTGTTTTAACTCAAATATTTGATAAGATAATGATTCATTAAAGACTCATAAACTGATGTAATGATGAGCTGTTTGCGACTCATAAAATGATATGGGGGTAAATCGCTTATGCGACTCATAAAATGATATGACAATAAGTCGATGATGATTAATAAAGTGATATAATGATAAATCATAAAATTATATAATGGTAAGTCATAAAATGATATAATGACAAGTCATGGAATATTTATGGCTAAGCATGTAATGGTGATCTTTGTATGTAAAGATGCCCGCTTGCAGGTGCAAATAAAACCCAATGCAAGCTGTAAATAGCTAGACTTTGATAAATGTAATGCGAGTTATAAAGAACTCTAATTTGACAAATGTATTGCGGGGTTGTAAGAATCCCGACTTTGAGATCGAAGTGGATATAACTAAATCTCAAAAATAGATATAAATTAAAGTTTGTGATATGATATAATTTAAATCGGAAATACATTAATAAGAGGCATAATAACCTAGATATGCAGCACCGAGATAAACTCGAAGGTGCAAATTAATCTTTACTCTCACCGAGATAGCAAATGGTATGTCGCATGATAGCATGTTGTAATGTGCATGATAGCAAATGGTTGCATAATAACAACTTAGTTGCATGATAGCAACTGGTAAGATGCATGATAGCATATTGTACGATGCATGATAGCATATGGTACTTGACTCAGTATTTCCAAAATCTAATGTGTGTTCAGGGTCGAGAACGGCCATGATAGGCAGCCATGATAGGCATTCAGACTAGATTGATGCCACACGCGGGTACTTTAGTCCTTCTGAATTATCTCTATTACCGTTAAGTAGGTCTTCGCGCGGCTCAGTATTTCCCAGGTAAAAACGCGTGTTCAGGGTCGAGAGCGGCCATGATAGGCAATCAAGCTCGATTGACGCCGCGCCCCAGTACTTTGGCTGCATAGTGCAAAGATACTTCTGACTTAAGGCCAGTATAACCAGGATTATTGCTTTTATCGGCTGCAATAGCCGTGACGAGCTCTAATTAGCTTTGATGATGACCAGGTCTGATTAGCTGTAGATGTGGTACAGCGAGTCACCTGTTTTAACTCAAATATTTGATAAGATAATGATTCATTAAAGACTCATAAACTGATGTAATGATGAGCTGTTTGCGACTCATAAAATGATATGACAATAAGTCGATGATGATTAATAAAGTGATATAATGATAAATCATAAAATTATATAATGGTAAGTCATAAAATGATATAATGACAAGTCATGGAATATTTATGGCTAAGCATGTAATGGTGATCTTTGTATGTAAAGATGCCCGCTTGCAGGTGCAAATAAAACCCAATGCAAGCTGTAAATAGCTAGACTTTGATAAATGTAATGCGAGTTATAAAGAACTCTAATTTGACAAATGTATTGCGGGGTTGTAAGAATCCCGACTTTGAGATCGAAGTGGATATAACTAAATCTCAAAAATAGATATAAATTAAAGTTTGTGATATGATATAATTTAAATCGGAAATACATTAATAAGAGGCATAATAACCTAGATATGCAGCACCGAGATAAACTGGAAGGTGCAAATTAATCTTTACTCTCACCGAGATAGCAAATGGTATGTCGCATGATAGCATGTTGTAATGTGCATGATAGCAAATGGTTGCATAATAACAACTTAGTTGCATGATAGCAACTGGTAAGATGCATGATAGCATATTGTACGATGCATGATAGCATATGGTACTTGACTCAGTATTTCCAAAATCTAATGTGTGTTCAGGGTCGAGAACGGCCATGATAGGCAGCCATGATAGGCATTCAGACTAGATTGACGCCACACGCGGGTACTTTAGTCCTTCTGAATTATCTCTATTACCGTTAAGTAGGTCTTCGCGCGGCTCAGTATTTCACAGGTAAAAACGCGTGTTCAGGGTCGAGAGCGGCCATGATAGGCAATCAAGCTCGATTGACGACGCACCCAGTACTTTGGCCGCATAGTGCAAAGATACTTCTGACTTAAGGCCAGTATAACCAGGATTATTGCTTTTATCGGCTGCAATAGCCGTGACGAGCTCTAATTAGCTTTGATGATGACCAGGTATGATTAGCTGTAGATGTGGTACAGCGAGTCACCTGTTTTAACTCAAATATTTGATAAGATAATGATTCATTAAAGACTCATAAACTGATGTAATGATAAGCTGTTTGCGACTCATAAAATGATATGGGGGTAAATCGCTTATGCGACTCATAAAATGATATGACAATAAGTCGATGATGATTAATAAAGTGATATAATGATAAATCATAAAATTATATAATGGTAAGTCATAAAATGATATAATGACAAGTCATGGAATATTTATGGCTAAGCATGTAATGGTGATCTTTGTATGTAAAGATGCCCGCTTGCAGGTGCAAATAAAACCCAATGCAAGCTGTAAATAGCTAGACTTTGATAAATGTAATGCGAATTATAAAGAACTCTAATTTGACAAATGTATTGCGGGGTTGTAAGAATCCCGACTTTGAGATCGAAGTGGATATAACTAAATCTCAAAAATAGATATAAATTAAAGTTTGTGATATGATATAATTTAAATCGGAAATACATTAATAAGAGGCATAATAACCTAGATATGCAGCACCGAGATAAACTCGAAGATGCAAATTAATCTTTACTGGTAAAAGTAAAAGGCTATAAAATTTTGAGCATGAGAGCAACTTAGCTTATTTTTATTCTCCCGACATTGATGACGCGGTAAAATCCACGGACCGTAGATGTCGATTTGTTGAAGACGAAGCAACACAACAGGAGTGACATCGAAGTCGTCTGCGCTGATTACGGTCAACGTGGCGCTGAAGCCGTTGGCTGAAGATATTGTACTGCTGATCGTAAGCCTGACATGCTGTCTTTCAGCTGTGATCGCTGTTTGTTTTCCTCCCTTTTTTGTGTTGCACGTGATGCTCATGCAACACTACATACTTCCTACTTTCCTTGATTGTTGAATCAGCTTCCTTGATAGGCGTGCGAGTCAAATGAAATAATAGGAGCTGGCTTCATGTAATCTTGTGGCAGCTTAGGACTCCAATCTTGTGCCACGCGACTTGCCATGCGCGAGTTAGTCAGCAATAGCGACCCTGAAATCTTTGCTAATCGCAACAACTTCTGGAGATAAAACTTGCCAATTTTCTTTTTGTGAATCAGCTAAGGCTGATGGAGGATGTATTCGTAATGTGTGTTGGCAATGACGAGTCGCGAAACCTGTCGACCGTGCTGGTGCTTGAGCCGCCGGGCTAAGTGCTGTCGTGAACTCGTGATGCATGCAACTGTCGTTGTTGATGACAGTTTTTACGTTGCCGTGCCAGAAATACATCTGCGTCCGGGTCATCGAATCGTCAAATCGCGTCTGAGTCGCGGGAGTTGGCAATGACGTGGCTATGTTTGCTGATGGATTAGTCGCCTCTTCTCCTTTCCTTTTTCTTTGACTTCATGCATGGTTATGTAACCAGGCAATATCTGATACTCTTCTTTTTTCTTATGACTTTGGAGCGCTTTGCCTAGTATACGTGGAGTTATACGTATCCTGTTCTGAGTAGTACTCTTTTCCTTGGCCAACTCGCTTTAGTCCTTACTAGTCATTAACCCGTGCACCTGCACGGGCAAGATATTTCTCTACTTCTTTTACCACATTGTATCATTTTTTAAACACAGTATAACATAGACGCTCATATACACGCGTATACACTCATCTCTATGAATCGCACACATGTACACCCTATTTCTATAAGCACCTAATGTTACATTTTCTACTCCCCCGTATCAGAATTCAAGATGTTTTAGTCTTTTTTAGTGCATATGTATCTAGACATGCTTAAATCCAAGATTGATGTATGCACTAAAACATGTCTAGATACGTGTGAACCAAAAAAGCTAAAACATCTTACATTTTGATACAGAGGGAGTATTATTTTTCATTTGGAGTCACTACCATATTAATTTAGGTGTAACATATTGATATTCTTAGCAGTATTAAATCTAGTTGTGATTTAAAAGTTTTAGCTATTTGAAATCTAGTCCAAGAAGGATAAAGCAAGATGTTAGAGGAAACACAACATAAAATCTGGATGGTTACCTCCACCGCCGCACCTGCATGGGCTAGTGATGGTAAGAAGGTTAGAAAATATATTTCTTAAAATTGTGTATCGGAGGAGTTAAATATATGTGAGAATTTAGAGAAATACGCCTTTGAATTATATGTCATGAACTTGAAAATTATACGATGGGACAAAAACTATATGGAAACTTTAATATGATCATGAAGTATTGTTTCAAGGGAAGTTTAGAAGGAATCATATGCTCAGTTAATGGAGAATTAACACTAACATAAATTCAAGGTCAATATAAGCTGAACGTACTACACAAATAGTTCTATTGTAGATGCATATCCAACCAAGAATAAAACCTGGAATCGTGCATGTATATGGCTATTTTAGATGGAGGACATCGAAGAAGGTCAATTTTTCTCTCTTCATCATGAAGGACGCTGAGCTATAAAATTATTGGGTCTGAATCAACGTCATACAATCATGTAACTAATTTTGACACGTAAATTGCCTTATATAAAGATTAACATAGAAATTATATTTCTTGACAGAATCATCTAGTTAAATGAGAATATTTACCATGCCAAACCTTTAAAACAATTAGGCATGTACATGTCCGAGGTTTTCACATGCCCGAAATTTTTCATACGAAAAAAGAATTATACAAATTTCAGCTTTTCTAGAAAGCAATGTTTGTATAAAAAATTACACTCATAATTTTTTAATGAACAGTTATTTTTCACCTGGAAGACTCTATATGATTCAAGGTCTCACTTTTATATCTTTTACATCCTCTTAACCAAAACCATCTTATTGCTTGTTTTCTAAAAGGCCGATAAAACATCAAAGGTAGCATTGTTCAAATTACATTTTTCTTGTAATTTGGCCAGAACCTTGAACTGATTCGAAGTTACAAAAAGTGCATGGTTAGTGTATTTCAAATAACTTCTACATAATTATAGGTGTACCACAGTTTAGTATCAGATATGTAATTTTTCATTTTATTTAACAGAAAAAACATATATCGGCACACTTAATTATGTTAGTCTTGAGAGTTTTGCATCTTGTATGGGTTTCACAATCATCAAAACAAACATGAATCCTTGAAGCTAGATTTAGATTCTACATGGCAAGTACCAAAAAAAATTGTGCGAACAAACAATTACCTCAAGGATTTTGTAGGTTGTAATTCTGTAATAGTTCTATGTTGTGCTGAAATTTTGAGATAAGCCTGATTCTTGGAGCCATAATTATACTTTACACGGCTGGAGAAAAATTTGAGCATACCAGTAGTAGAGATCTCCATAAACAGTGAACGTAAAATAATAATTAAATAACTCTTCACATAGAAACAACACATCCGCTCAAGGAGTCAAAGGGAAGCATGATGTGAGAATGGTTACGGGATTAGGATCGGATAGTTAGAGTGTCCATTTAATATTATTTTTCTCTCGGTCTAATATCCTTGTATAAAAGTCAGCATTAAATCATTGTCATATTTTCATGTTGAATATTTGTGCTACACGGGTTGCTATATTTTTCTTTTAATCGGTGAAAATACCCTGGTGTCATAAGAAATAATAAATACTTGAATTATTTCTTGTTGCCACCATCCATCAGGATTTATAAATTTTAAATGATTGTATATGCATGCAATTGTCTTTAATACATACCTTTTTAGCTGCGCATGTGTATTACCTTGTCCACGCCATTCCAATGAGTGTGCTAAGATGTGTTTACATATAGTTTAAAACACAAATCACTTTCTTCTGAAAAACTACGTGTTGAGGACTGAAATACTATACGAAATATATATCATAGTATTCTTGAGCATTACTTTCTGATTATCAATAGGTATAAGATTTTTTTTTTGAATTAATAGTACCAAGGAAATAAGAACGCACCTTTGATCTGAATAGCAGGATGAATAGTAGGATTTAAATAATAGCAGCTGTTTCAGAACTAAAATTGGAAAACACTGTAGACATGACAGAAAAAAATTGGATTTCGATTGACGTGCGAGACATGCAACCACACCTGATTTAAACTTGGTGTGCAGGCTCGTATGACTGATCCATGCATGTTTGGCCTGCATGATTGATCGATGCATGGACAGAGTGTCAGAGCCCTGTGAATAAGCTGCGCATCTTGCAAATAACCTGATTAGACAACCTAGGAATTTACTCTGCGGATAACATAATTAGGGTAGGAAGCCTTACCTCTACACGGCAGCCTAAACGCAGAGAAAACAGGGGCACCCGCCACTGGAGCACCAAGGGTCATCGACTCATCGTCATCGCCTCATCGGCATCGTGGATCCATGGTGATGCTCACGATTGCATGCGCGGATCTATGCGTGATTACCTGGCATATAGGCGGCGCCGCGGCGGGTTGGGGGAAAGGGATATCCGCAAAAGTATTTTTTTTAATGCGTTTGCTAGGAGTCGAACACGGTTGAGTAGACTAAACCGAATACAACTGCACGGAAACATTGCGGCGATCGGATCAGAGAGAATCTGACGCTTCAAGATGACTAAGAGATAAATCGGATGGATGAAATTCTTTCAGGCGTGAGGATTAACGTGGAGCCTCGTATGGTGCCTCCAATTAGTAAATATAAGATTTCTTGCTTTTTCCTTCATACGAGTAGAGTAGCTGGCCTCACGTACTCTCCTTTACTAATTTAACCATGCTTAGCCTAGCACATGATTTCTTGAGGGAATCAGTCGCAGCAACCGTAACAATCTGATAACTTGATTTCTCTTTTCTCTTTTAGAATCTTGAACGAAGCGTAGGTTTGTACATAGCCTTTCTTCCAGGGAGAGTTAGCAAATCATTCGCTTCTTCGTTGATCTTTTTCCCTTGATTCATGTGTTTCCCTCGATCCTTGTATGAGTTATCAAGGTAATATAATATTGGGCTGCCTTTCATGTTGATGTCCATGGAAAATAATCCGGCAACTTGAACTGTCCCCCTTATTTGTATTGAATCGCTTCCTCCGCGTACGAGTCCAAAAAGTACTTTTAAGTCGGACACGATTCCTGGAGCTGATCCGGATTGTGAGATGTTTCCTTTTCTTCTCCTCTTTTCTGCTAGTAACTTGCACGTGCGCGGGCTGAGTCCTGAGCCACTGCCACGGCTTATTTGGCTGATCATTGATGCCTTAATCTGATTCTTGGAAAGTATGGTCGCAGCGTTTTGACTCCTGATCGTGTGTGACTCGGACGAGGACTGTACCGTGTTTGTTTGGATGTTTTGCCCTTGCTTGGATTCGCGGACTCGCGTAGATGCGAAACTTGCTGCTGTGTAAGAGCCGCTGACGGAGATCTAACCGTTGGAATTGCCTCAAACTTCTTGGAGGGCTTCGGGATTGTGTTCCGCAGGTTTCCACCGGAGCGATCTTCGAATTGATGTCCGGGTCGACCTCGATAATTATTTTCCCAAAGTCGCGCGGAGTTCCGTCAGCTTTCGAAAGGGCTTCAGTGTTTGTTTGGATGTTTTGCCCTTGCTTGGATTCGCGGACTCGGGTAGATGCGAAACTTGCTGCAGTGTGCGAGCCGCTGACGGAGATCTAACCGTTGGAATTGCCTCAAACTTCTTGGAGGGCTTCGGGATTGTGTTCCGCAGGTTTCCACCAGAGCGATCTTCGAATTGATATCCGGGTCGACCTCGATAATTATTTTCCCAAAGTCGCGCGGAGTTCCGTCAGCTTTCAAAAGGGCTTCAGTGTTTGAGTCGCCCACGGAGATCTAACCGTTGGAATCCGATGCGCTTTGGACAGCTGCTAGGAAACTCGATTTCACATCTTTCCACCGAAGTGATCGTCGAGATGAGTTTCGAGCCGCCGCCGGTGATGTCCGCCATACGGGCGTTGCTGTTGTCCCGTAATCCGCGCGTGGGGGGCGTTGTCGAAGTTGAGCCCCGAATCGCGCGGTCGAATTTCTCCACGCTTTCTACTGGAGCTTGAGTTAGATCTTGATGTAGATGTTGATACCGCTGAATCGTTTAGACCGGCGCGACGTCGAAGTCGCCGTGCTTGAATCGATGACGAGATCCTCCGTCCCTGGCACAGATCTAGCGCGGAACATGACGCTCTTGACCGCGGCCCCACGATGGGCGCCAACTGTCGTGGGATTGTCACGCAGATGTCATGGAGATGACTTCGTAGACTTGGGGATTAAGCGATCGAGCGTCTCCGAGCTAAGGATCACAGGCACGAGGAAGACGATGTTTTTTACCCAGGTTCGGCCCCTCAATGTGAGGTAAAGACCTACGTCCTGCCTATCCTAGATTGGTATTGATATGATTATGGTGTTACAAGGGACTGGCGATCGAGGTGTCGAGTCGCCTCTCTCTGGATGTATGAGAGCTTTTTTAGCTTGAGGTTCTAGGTCCTTGGAGTCCACCTTATAAAGATGATGGCTCGCAAGGTTACAAGGAAACTTCTCTCCCAAGTAAAGTATGAGCCGGAGTCCTACTTGGAGACTAAGTAATGTAATTTCGTGTCTTCCAAGTTATGTCTTCTCCTGCCAGATAAGCTTGCGCCAGTTAAGTCTGCGCCAGTTAAGTCTGCGCTAGTTAAGCCGCGCCAGTTAAGCCGCGCCTGTTAAGCCGCGCCTATTAAGTCTCCACCAGCTTACGTCTTGATAAGTTCGTACGTCGGCTCATACTCAATTAGGTATTCCCCCGACAGCCGGCGCCCGCCAAGGATCCCGGAGCGTCGCGCCTTGGGCTCTGAGTGGCCTCGAGGCGCGCCTGGGGGCTCTGATGCGAGCCTCCCTCTTCGTCCGCACAAGGGGCCTTCTGGGGGCTCTGATGAGAACCTCCCTCACCACCCGCGCTGGAGGCCTTCTGGGGGCTCGAGGCGCCCTCACCTTCAACCCCACCATTTTCTGCCCCTGGGGAGCACTCCCCTCTCCCCCAGGGGCAGGGTTGGCCTTCTCAGCTGAGGCCGCCCTCACAGCGGCCCCAGAGTTTACCGTGGGCTCTCCAAGGCTCGTGCTCGGCGGGGGCGATGATGCGGCGGCCTCCTCCATCTCGACGTCAGTGCGCGCTTCTGCGAACGCCTCCGTCTCCGCCGCACACTCCTTCGCCAGCGGCGTTGACCGCGCCGCATCCACCTCCGGCGCCCCCTCCTGCCGCACAGGGGAGACGTCAGGCTGCATAGGCGGTGGCATCGTCACCTCTGCCTCCTCCTCTTTCTCCTCGTGGCGCTCCTCTGCCTCAGGAGGCGGCGCCGCAGCCTCGGGAGAAGAAGCAGTGCCCTCGGGAGGCACCTCGTCAGCTGTACGCGTTGCAGACGCCGCTGCAGCGCTGGGGATCTCTCCAAGCCTCCGGAGCCTCCGCCGTTTTGGCACCTCGGGGCGTCTGGAGAGGTAAAGGCTCAAGAACTCCTCGAGGAGTCTACACAAGAATAACATCGAACAGAAAAGGGAGTCAGTCCTTACCCAGGTGTCTTGGCGCGGGAGTCAACCCACACCGTGTTCGACGACCGCCATGGCCTCGACGGCGCGGCAACGGCGCCGGACCCCTCAGGAGCAGCCTCGGCTTTCCTCTTGAGAGAAGTGCCCGCTGGATTCCTGGCGGTCCTGTCATGAATGACCTTGGAGCGGGGCTCGCAGTGGCCCGATGAAGCTCCATCATCATCGCTCTCCTCTTGTCCCTCAACACGCTGCGAGGGAGCGACCACGAACAGGACGCCGCTGCCCGAGGAGATCCCGTGGATCTCAACTTTAGGCGCCGCACTCTTCGAGGTGCTCGAGTTCTCCTCCGAAGAGGCAGGGCCACCCGAGGCATCGGTTGCGCCTGCGTCTGATTCCGCGGGCGTTTCCGTCGTCTCCTCGTCGCCCTCAGCTGGCGCCCCCTGCGCCGCAGACTCTGGATCCTCGCGAGGCCCGACATGCCCCTCAGGCACCAGGCCCCACTGGTCGAACTTCGGCATCGTCTGCACGAGCAAGACGCGACGCCCGAGATCGATCCGGTGGAGCGGAACAGCCTTGTCGTTGGGCTTGGGGATGTCTGGAGACGTGAAGAGGTCTCCATGATGGTGTGCACCTCCTGCTGCGTGAAGAGGGTTGCGCTCAGGCGCATCTTGTCCCTCTGATTGGAATACAGCCACATCGCGTCCGCATGCCTCTAGAGCGGAGCAATGCGACGCCTCACGAAGTCCTTGGCAACCATCTGCCCAGTGAGGCCTGCCTCGCGGAGGTCCCTCAAGCGCCTTACCACGGGGCCAAGTGTAGCGCCCTTGAGCGCCTTGGAAGACCAGCTCGCCCTCTTCGTCGGAGGCGCTCCGGCCCCCGAACTTCATGAGGAACCAGTGATGCATGTAAAATGCATACATGAACTTTGCACTTTAATTGCTTATATTCCAATCATATTTGCATCATATAAGGGTTATATCAATGTTTTATCATGATTTTGGGAATACTTCATAGTTTTCCCATTTATTTGGAATTAACCCTGCACAGGCAGAAAACCGTAGTTTTGTATTTTAATGTTTCAGGGACCCAAACGTCAACGAAATCACCTGGAAATTTACGGGCGTCAATATTTGGAAGGAAGAAGGACTACGGAAAAAGGAAGCAAGCAAATGGAGACCTGAGGGCCAAACGGGCATGGCCCACGCGGCCACAGTACCAGGCCGCGTGGGACCTACCTGTTCGGGCCTCGTGGCTCCGTTGCCGTTGATCTTCGCTCCACCGCCTTCGTCTTGACCTAAAAACGTCTATAAAAAAGGTCTCCCATCGTTCTCTGGAAGGAGCGCCGCAAAAACACAGAAACACCGAAACGGAGATCAGGAGCTGCAGATTGGAGGGGGAAACTCCGGCGGGGCGCTGCCGGCGTGGTCTCCATCTTCTCCATCGACTTGTCCACCGTCTCCATGATGAAGAGGGAGTAGTCCACCTCTGGACTATGGGTTTGTGGAAGTAACTTATGTATCTCTCCTCTCTTGAGCTTCACTAATTAGCACCGTATGAGCTGCTGAACATGATTACGGTCATATTTGTAATACCTTTGTGGTGGATCTTTATGAGTTAATATATGTTTGAGATTGCAATGTTTGTTTCAGTTATGAGTATAGATGCATATTATGTACCCCGTTATTGTTTACCTGTTTTGATCAAGCATGTTTATGAGAGCGTGTGAGGGGGAACGTGTGCATTAGTTGGAGTAATGGGGGGTGGCTAGTGCAGTGAACGTGAGAGAAAGTTCTGCGATCTACTTTGGTATCTTTAACTTACTTTGTTACCTCACTAGGGATAAACTAAAATACCATGCTACCGGAGATGTGGGTGTGACCATTGCCACTACTCCATGACTAGATCTAGCATGTTCTTATTTTCACTTCATGTCATGATACTTAATGCTATACTCTGAGTTATCTTAATTACTGAGGTGTTATGATTTAGTTCGCATCTTGGTGGAGTATAAGAGAGGTTAATAACCAAAAGATCTCTATGTTAGGACGTGATGCCCATATATCTAAGTAACTTGTTATCAAACCCTGTGTTGCAATCTCATATGTTAACTTTGTGTGTTCCATTGTCTGCCACTTTATAAAGAGAGAGTGCATTTGTGAAACCATGAACCCCAGTCCATTTTTTATCATAAGAAACACCTTTCCAACATGATATACCACTTTTCTATTTTCAGCCATCATTAAATCCGAAAATACAAAAATACTTTTCATCTTGCATACATCATTTAAAAACCCAAAAATATCATTTATCATTGCATCCACCATCATTGCATATTTATTTCTTGTTTGCATTGCATAACTATCTTGATATCATTCTTACACCTTGTGCTTGACAACCACAGGTGAGGTTGAGGACCAAAACATCTAACCTTGTTTTTTAGGTAACCAAAAGAAGGATAAGAAGATAAATCTACGACTGCAGATTCCCCGAGAGTTCGATATTAAACCCTCGAGTCACCCCTCGTGGGGAAACTGTCTTCCACTATACTATACACTCTGCACTTGGAGTCTCAACCTAAATCCCGTTATTTGTGCAGGCATCGAGACTTGGTCTTCGGGATCATCAACCAGCGCTTGCGGAAGTCCTGCACCTTCTTCGTCACGCTGGTCACAATGTTCTCACCGTTCCACGCGATGGGGATGTAGATGCCCTTCATACCATCGGTGATGCGGAAGGACACACACCCCGACCGCTCCTTGTTCGCCGTGAACCGGAGCACGTAGAAGCTGCGGAAGAGGTCCACCGAGGGCGGAATGCGATGTATGCCTCGCAGAGATAGGCGAAGATGGCGAGAACAAGGATAGAGTTGGGATGGAGATGAAGAACCTGGATCTGGTAGCGCTCCAGAACCGCCAGGAAGAAGTCGGAGAAAAGGAGGCACGAGCCCGGCGAATAGGGTGTGCATGAAGATGGGGTAGAAGCCACCGAAAGAGTTGTCCGCCGTCTTAAGCACCGTGGCGCCGTGCTCGTTGGTCGCCGAAGCCGCCATGTGACGCACCTTGTCTAGCTGCACTTCCTTCTTGAAGCGGAAGCCAGTCAGAGCCGGCTCGAAGTCTCCGTCCTGCTGCATCACAGCAGGCTCGCCGCCCTGCACCACAGCCATGCCCTTCGTGGCCGCGGAGGCTTTCTTGGGCACCATTGCAGCAAGATTGCGAAGGAAGGGCGCCGGGGGACACGGAAGCGCAGAGGTCGAGAGCAAGGAGACGGGCGCGCAAATGATGCAGTAACTGCTGCCTGAACCGGCACTGCAGGCTTTATATCACCTCAGAGCAGTTACCGAGACGTGGTGGGTCCCCCCACTACGCCCATCATCTCCGAAGAGAACGTATCGTCGCGGCGTAACTGCCCTACACGTGTCTCGGGCCGGCCGGACACTTTGGGCCCATGACGATTCGCCTGCGTCCACTGGACTACATCGTGCCCATCATGGGCCCGGGGGCTACTGTCGGCCCAGTGAGAACCAGGGTGTGCTGGGGCTGTCCTCCATGGCCCTCGACACTCGATGGCCAATTTTCGCTAAGGACCAAGCCTATGGCTTGGAGAGCCTCGCGAGAGAAATTGCCTCGTGAGGGCTTTGGAGGCAGCAGAGGCCTGCGGAGGCCCTCTTCACTGTTGCCCCCTCTTCAAGGTGATCTCCCCTGGAGAGAGGTCAACGCCAAATCCTCCACAGGGCACCCTAGCCCTCGTGGGGATTGCTTCGCTGCAAAGCAACCTCTGCAGAGCGCACATGGGCTCTGCAGCGGCCGCAGAGTGACGCGCGCCTCTGCGCGCGGTGACGACGACGCCGCAGTTGCCATTCTGGTGATTAAAGGAGTCAACAAAGCTGTGCCACCCGCACCGGACTACAAGGATTTCCTCTTTGGTGATAAGGGGACTGGCCGGCGCTATGCTCCACGGCCGACGTCACCGTGGGCACCCCCACGTTCCTCTGCAGCCCCAGCTGGCTGTCCTGCATGGATGGTGGTTACTCTGCCACAGGCATCAGCTTTACGCCCATGGACCGCGTCCATGGACAGCTGAGCTGCGGTGCACCGCGCTCCACCTTCTGTCGCCATGTGATAGCCCTTCCGCGGCGTGCGCGTAGGGAAGAAGCCCGGGACGCCTATAAAAGGAGGAGGAGCAGCACCGTAGCAAGGGATCGCATTCTCATTCGAGCCTAGCCACATACGCGCAAGGAAGAAGAAGACTATAGTCCCCCTTCCTTGTTTACACCATTGCCAAAAGAGAGCCCCCGGCAAGCTCATTGTACTGTAACCTCCATAAGCAGTGCAATACAGACAAGCAGGAGTAGCGGTGTTACCTCCACATGAGGGCCGTGAACCTGGGTACGGGCTGGTGTTCATCTCTGTCGTGTTGTCCCTCCTCTTGCTCGACGAGCACCATCGCCGTGCAGGTTGAGGGTTGTTTGACCAACGTGTTCAGCCCCTTACACGAACTCTCTTCGTGAGCTTGACTATCCCTGTTTCGTGGAAGTCATTCTCTGACAGGGCCCGTGATCACCCGGCCAACAATACCAAAGGCATTGCAGACCGGCATCTGCGCTAGGTTCTTGTCCTTCTCCGGGTCGTCGCACAGAGGCAGAAACCCTTTGGGCAGCTGGTACTTGACCCCTGGAGTGAAGGTCCCTCTCACGTTATCCCGGACAAGGTTTTCCTCCATGTCAGGACACCTCAGGCGAGAAGGATCCCCGGGGCCCTGGAAGTTCCAGGCCGGGTGTGGGCATTTCTGCATCGGCGCAAGGCGGTTGTGGAGGAAATGAGCAACGATGGCGGCTCCGGAAACTTTTTTCTCGCGAAGAAGTCTAAAGCGCGCCACGGCCGCCGAGAATTGTTCATCTTGCAAGCTGACGCTTCTCCAAGTGTCCAGATCTACTGGACGCTCCGTCGGCTCCTCAAGCTGAGCATCGGCTTCTGGCACCCCGACCAGGAACCAGTGATCCCTCCACTCATCCCATTTGGATTTAGTCTCCAGGAGGGGGTAGGCCCACTTGATCTTCGGACGGAAGCAGAACATGACACTACCTCCCATCCAGCCTTGGCCCCCAATGCGAGGGTAGAAGAAGTGGCGGAACAGCGCCACGGACGGCATCACCCCGGCGAACGCCTCGCAGGCGTAGGCGAAGACCGCCAAGTCGAGGATTGCGCCTGGCGTCAGATGCAAGAGCTTCGGCTTGTACGCACGCAAGATCTCCATGAAGAAGTCAGAGAAAGGGGGACGAGCCCCATCAACATGAAGCTATCGAAAATGGGGATCTGCTTGGGTGTCCTGGTCGCCGACGGCAGAAGGATCTCTGACGCTTTCTTGGCTGGGACACCATCGGCGCCAGCAGACTCCATCACCCCGAAGTGCTCCGCCTTCCGCATCATCTCCGTATCGTCGGCGAAGCAGCTGGGGAACAAGGCCGTCTGCCTCTTGAGTTCAGCCTGCTCGGCGTTGCGCGCCGATCTCCGCCGCGATCTCTTGGTTTTTGGGGACAGCGGCTTCTCGGTGGGCGAGGCCCCCACGCTCTTCTTCCTCCGGGCGAGAGCTTTCAGTCGAGCCATTGGAGCAGAAGGGAGTTTGGTGCAATGGCAGCAAGAGGAGGCGGCGGATCAGAGTCAGGAGGACGAAGGCGGAGGCGGCGATTTGGGGATTTCGGCGAATCTGGAGAGGTAACCGCTACACTGGGAGCCAGTCGTGGAATATAAGGCATCCCACACGTCACGTCACGGCCCCATTACTCCGACGGACGTGGGGATCGAGGGGGCGTGCCGATTTCTGCGCGTTTCGCCCGTTGGATTCCAGGATAAGCAAGGGGTCCGTATGAATCGCAACGTTCATCGTGATTCAGTCAACAGGACCCGGGGGCTCGTCTCTACCTCGCCTCGGTGGGTCCCCAACGGAGCTGAGAAGACCAGGTGCCCGGGACCCACTTTGACCTATCTTTAGGCCATGGCCCCGGCAGCTAGAGCAAGAGCCGCCGGGACAATGCCCGGGGGCTACTGTCACAACAGTGGAACATGGGGTTCCCCTAGTACTGGCAAATTGGGTCCACCCCATGTGGGCTCAAGATGAATATGGACAAGACCAAGACTCAAGGCAAGCTGGCGAGTTCACCGTCAAGACACGCATGGCCTACGTCGACTAAGGGCTCCGGTCCTGGGGACCTTCCGGGTCCCCGAATCAAGCAAGAAGGCCAGGAAGGACCCGAGAGCCCGAGTTCCCGGCAGGAGGCCAGGCTCCCTCTCGGGTACTTCCCCACGTTCCTGTGGATAAGCACTCCACCTCACCGCGGAAGACTTGGGAAGCAAGGCGAAGGCAGCGCGGGCGGGAAGCACGTCCCGTGGTGGTGTCAGCTCCTGTCCACCCCCAAGGCGGACGCTCTCACCTAACCCAAAGGAGACGCTAGGCTGAGGAGAGGCCACGTCTCCCCCTAAACTAGATGAGGAGGGTCCTTCACCCCGAAGGTCCCTCACACCCCTCACGTAACCCTGTGGCAACCCCTTAGCCTATAAAAGGAGGACCAAGGCACGGGGAGAGAGGTCGAACCAAGGACGAACACAAGCTAGAACCAGAGCAAGACTAGACTAGGGCTGCGAAGGTAGAGAGGAAGGTGATCTCCTCTGGGTCAGGATCTGTCCTTCTTCCACCTCTAGCCAAAACCCTTCCGGATACCCTATCCGGGAGGTTCCATTGTAAGCCACACTATGAAGAACCCATCAATCCAGACATGCAGGAGTAGGGCTTTTAGCCTCCGGGCGGCCTGAACCTAGGTAGCTCCTTGTGTCCCTTTGGTTGCATGCTTAGATTGTGAAGAGGAGAGCTTGATCTAGACTCCACCCCAGAAGACAATTTTCAGCCTC
Source organism: Poa pratensis (assembly GCA_947311845.1). NCBI lineage: Eukaryota > Viridiplantae > Streptophyta > Magnoliopsida > Poales > Poaceae > Poa > Poa pratensis. The sequence continues at coordinate 59,712,297 of CAMZMU010000055.1, read as the reverse complement.
CTTCGCGCCCCGTGCCAAACCTAAAAGGGGGTATCCTATACTCCCGGTGTCCGTGCAACGAGACACGACATCTGGCGCGCCAGGTAGGGCGCAAGTGCTGGATTCGCCTACATCAGCCGCGACGGTAAGCTCTTCGTTGACAACTTCGAAGTCTACGTCAGGCTCCTCTTCTTCGGAAGCAAGCTCGTCGTCAAGTTCTTCTTCTAGTTCGTGATCTACGGCAAGATCGTCAAGAATAGCCTCAAGCTCCTCGTCCGCAACCGGATCCGCTCTAGGAACAGCCGTCTCCTCGGGGCAAGGCAAGCAGCTGCCTCAGTCACAAGCAAGAGTCATGTCGGGAGCTCGGGAGGTCTTTGGAGAGCAAGCGTGCCAGGCATCGCGGAAAGGCTGGGGGCTAGAGGAAGCTCTGGGCATGGCCCGGGCGCTTCTCTCCTTCCCCCAAGATCAGTGCAAGAGTGATCCCCGTGCGAAAGCATGGATCAACAGCTTGGAAAACCTGCTGGACTACGCTCTCCAATGCCACGCTCCCACGAGTCCTAGTACTACCAAGTAGATATGTCGCAACAGGGGAACATGGGGTTCCCCTAGTACTACCAAAGTGGGTCCACCCCATGTGGGCCCAAGATGAAGATGGACAAGACTAAGACTCAAGTCAAGCTGGCGGGTTCACCGTCAAGACACGCATGGCCTACGTCGACTAAGGGCTCCGGTCCTGGGGACCTTCCAGGTCCCCGAATCAAGCAAGAAGGCCAGGAAGGACCCGAGAGCCCGAGTTCCCGGCAGGAGGCCAGGCTCCCTCTCGGGTACTTCCCCACGTTCCAGTGGATAAGCACTCCACCTCACCGCGGAAGACTTGGGAAGCAAGGCGAAGGCAGCGCGGGCGGGAAGCACGTCCCGTGGTGGTGTCAGCTCCTGTCCACCCCCAAGGCGGACGCTCCCACCTAACCCAAAGGAGACGCTAGGCTGAGGAGAGGCCACGTCTCCCCCTAAACTAGATGAGGAGGGTCCTTCACCCCGAAGGTCCCTCACACCCCTCACGTGACCCTGTGGCAACCCCTTAGCCTATAAAAGGAGGACCAAGGCACGGAGGAGAGAGGTCGAACCAAGGACGAACACAAGCTAGAACCAGAGCAAGACTAGACTAGGGATGCGAAGGTAGAGAGGAAGGTGATCTCCTCCGGGTCAGGATCTGTCCTTCTTCCACCTCCAGCCAAAACCCTTCCGGGTACCCTGTCCGGGAGGTTCCATTGTAAGCCACACTATGAAGAACCCATCAATCCAGACATGCAGGAGTAGGGGTTTTAGCCTCCGGGCGGCCTGAACCTGGGTAGCTCCTTGTGTCCCTTTGGTTGCATGCGTTGATCGTGGAGAGGAGAGCTTGATCTAGACTCCGCCCCAGAAGACGATTCTCAGCCTCCTTCGCGCCCCGTGCCGAACCTAAAAGGGGGTATCCTATACTCCCGGTGTCCGTGCAACGAGACACGACAAGATACAAGAAGGGATCTTGGATGGTTGTTTCTCCAACGGTCAACCAAACCGATCCAATAATGTCACCCGAGGATGAAAGATTGGCAAGACGTCAAACTACAAGTAGAGGTCTTGAATCCACAAGAGGGATCTTCTCCACTAGGGGAGGAACCATCCCCACAAGGGGAGGAAGGAGACCATCTTGAGGTGAAGGAGCACAGCTCTACTCTAATCTCAAAACATAGTCTATCCCTAACCCTAGGCAGCAAAGGGGTATTTATAGTCTTAGTACTATTCTCCCAATCAGGTGAGAGATACACGTAACCTGAAGAACTTGATAGATGTAGGCGAGCAACATGAAGATAAACAACACGTCTCACGCCAAGCTCGACAACCCTTGACAGATTCAAGGACCTTCTCGCCACGCACGATAACTCTTGACAGATTCAAGAAAACTCATGCCTCAATTTATTGGATAACTAATGAACGTCCGAGACGCCGTCACGCCGGTTCCTTGGGACGGAGGCAACCTTGAAATTTTAGTTCTACATAATTTTCAACTCCCCTAATATTGTGACACCCCCTTTGTTTATAAAGACAAAGGGGTAGGGGTCGCCGAACTAAACCCTAACCGACTCGAACTCCAAAACCTAGTTGGACTCGACCTAGATACAAACCGACCCATGGCGGGTTCGGCCTTAGATTTGGCACGCAGGCCTAGTTAACACTACCTTAGACTTTTACATATCATTTAAATATGTCCTAGCGTGTCAACCAACCAACACGATGCCGACGATGCCCTCATCACGCCGGCCCGGTTGTACCGACGCATTTCCGGTACTACCGCTTAAGTGCGATCGAGACACCCGTAGCGTCTGGGATTCAGCGGTAGTTGCTCCGGTAGTTGTTCCGGTAGTACCGGCGGCTCAGGTAGTACCGGGTGTTCTGCGGCGGTAGTACCGGCCACTGGGATTTCTTGCTCTTCATCCTCATCTTCTTGGCTCAACCCTTGTCCATCTTCATCTATTGGTGGAGTGTCTTCATGAGGGTTGTACCTTAGCACACACAAGGTATCCGAATGAAGTAGCAAACCATTCAAAGGGGTGTCGAAATCCCACATAGAGAGGAGCGAGGTCACCTTATCATGAAGTGCTTTGACTTTTGATCTTATCATGGGACCACTTGGTGGTGTTGGTGTGGTGTGCCTAGGTTGCACTACATCATCTCCCCCCTTGGGAAAGAGTCGTCCTCGACACTTCGCTCTCATCATCACTTGGATTCCCATGGTAAGGCGAGATGTCGGCTACGTTGAAGGTGTCATGTACGCCGTACTTGGACTTGGGGATCTCGATCTTGTATGCATTATCGTTGATGCGCTTGAGAACCTTGAAAGGGCCATCTCCTCTTGGTGCTAGCTTGGACTTTCTCTCCTCGGGGAAGCGGTCTTTGCGTAGATGTAGCCAAACAAGGTCTCCTTCTTCAAAGATCATGGCACGCTTGTGCTTGTTCATCTTCGTAGCATGGTCTTCATTGTGCTTCTCTAGCGTTGTTCTTGTGTCTTCATGTAGTTTCTTCATATAAGCGGCGCGCTTGTCGAAGTCCATGTTAACTTGCTCATGGAGTGGAAGTGGTAGCATGTCTAGCGCGGTGTAGGGGTTGGAGTCATAGACGATCTCGAAGGGTGTTCTCTTTATTACGCGGTGTAGTGCTCGATTGTAGGCGAACTCCTCGTGTGGGATGCACTCTTCCCAATTCTTCAAGTTGGGCTTGATCAACACACGAAGGAGTGTGGATAGGCTTCGGTTCACCACTTCAGTTTGACCATCGGTTTGAGGGTGGTATGCGGTGGAGAATAGTTGCTTGATTCCTATCTTGGCCATCAAAGTCTTCCAAAAGTAACTCATGAACTTGACGTCACGATCCGACATAATGGTCTTGGGCACTCCATGAAGACGGACGATTTCCCAAAAAAACAAAGTAGCAATGTATGAAGCATCGTCGGTCTTGCACTACTACAGAAATCCCTATTAGTGGCGCACCAAATTGGATTTCTGTGGCGCACCCGCCAAATTGCTGGGTGCGCCACAGAATTCTCGCCACAAAAATTTATTCTGTGGCGCACCTGGCTTGGTGCGCCACAGAATCTCACATTTCTGTGGCGCACCTGGCCTAGTGCACCACAGAATTCTCAAAAAATTCAAAAAATTCAAAAAAATATAAAAAGTTAAAAAAAAAATCAGAAAAATCAGAATATGAAATAATATGAAAATCCCTAATTATTGGAATTATTTCCATATTTTTTGAATTTTTTGAACTGATACCTTCCCGCTAGGTCACCCATCCTCAAACTGGTCCAAACCTAGCACGCTTAACTTCTATGTTCCACCCAGTTCACCTACCCTTGTGCTACTCAACTTCTTATTGATATATATATATCATATGAACCCTCTTAACTCTTGTATGTGTATATGTGTGGTATGTGTTATAAATGTGTGTTTTTAAATTTCAGATTTTTCAAAAACTTCTAAAGTTTCAAAAGGAGATTCAAAAGTTTCAAAAGATCCAAAAAAAAATCAAAAAACTTAAAAAAATTCAAAAAATCCAAAAAAATTCAAAAAATTCAAAAAAGTCAAAACACTTCAAAAAAATCCAAAAAATTCAACAATCTTATTTGTTATACATTTCTGTGTCTTTTTTTGCACTTTTTGAATTTTTTTTTTATTTTTTTTTCTTTTTGATTTTGCTGCGAAAAATCGTCTGTTTGAAATAACTTTTTTTTCTTTTGGAATTTGAGGAATCTGTGAATTGCTGACCGGGTAAACCCTGGTGGATTCGAACTCAGATTTTTCTCACGATTTTAGAGAATCTGTGAATTGTTGCATGGTATGAAGTGTGGCATCTTAGAGAATCGATCAATGACGACAAATATGCAATCTTTGTTTGTTTTTGTTGGTGGGAGTACTAAGACAAAATCCATAGCTATGTCGTACCATGGGTGATGTGGAATAGGCAAAGGTGTGTATAAGTCATGGAATAGGCAAAGGTGTGTATATGTCGTACATGTCGAACATCGTCGAACTAAGCGATCCACATCACGATACATCCTTGGCCAATAGTAGTTTGTGGAGAGCATTGCAAATGTCTTGTCATGTCCAAAGTGCCCCATTAAGGCGCATCTGTAACATCCCAATTTTCGCAAAAATAAAAATTCAAGCATGGAATGCATCATTTCATTGCATTACTACTTTGCACCTTGACTTTCAAAAATTTCAAAAAGAAATAAAACTATTTTCCTTAAAAGCAATGGGATATAATAAATTTTATTGCCCAATTATCTTTTGTAAATGAAATTGCGTGAAAGTGTTACCAAATAGTGTATTTTGATAAGGTTTGATTTTACAAAAATTTACAAATTGGTTTGAATCAATTTGGAGTTTTAAAACAGAAGTTATAAAAGTTTTCAGAAAAGAAATAGGAATTTGAACAAAAAAAAAGGAAGAAGGCCACCTACCCGAGCGAGCCTGCCAGCCCAGCCCATTACCAGCGCGCAGCATAGCCCAGTTTTGGCCCGCGGCCTCTCTCCCCTCTCTCTCTCACAGACAGGTGGACCCCACCTATCATCACCGACACGGAGTCATCTCCTTCCCCCAAATCACACCCACGAACGCGTCCAGGAAACCGCCGAATCAATCTGCTTGAATGCGGCGATTTACTCCATCTTTTCTTTCCTCGTTTGCTTCTACATAATCCCCTCTCCCTCCTCTTCCATTTGCCCCAAGAAACCCATCCCGAGAGCCCCCAGGCTGCTCGTGCGCATCCACGAACCACCGCCACTGCCGCCGGCGAGGGTTTCATTTTCCGGTGAACCTCGGCAACCCCGAGCCCTTCTATCCCTCCCTTTCTCTTTCTTTTGTTGTTGCGCACCACCCTAACATGGCTCGGCATTTTTCCCATCCTCAGATCAACGCATCCGTGCTCGACCGACGCCAACCGCCGCGGGAGCCAACTACGGCGAGGAATTGGAGGAGCACCGGAGCACCTCGACGTCGCCTACCTCGCCACCGTGTTCGCCTCGACCTCCCACATCCGTCGGTATAATCCTCTCCTCCCCTTTCTCTCTGTAGCGCTAGAAACGCTCGACGCCGACGTGTCGCTGATACGTCTCCAACGTATCTATAATTTCTGCTGTTCCATGCTTATATTATACCATTTGCTACATGTTTTATATACACTTCGTATCACTTTTATGCATTTTCTGGGACTAACCTATTAACAAGATGCCACAGCGCCGGTTCCCTGTTTTCTGCTGTTTTTGGTTTCAGAAAGTTACTTCTGGAAATATTCTCGGAATTGCACGAAACAAATGGCTAGGTCCCTATTTTTCCAGCACGTACACGGAGTCCGAAGGAGAGACGAAGGAGAGCCACGAGGTGGCCAAACCACCTGGCAGCGCGGCAGAGGGCCCCACCGCGCCTGCCTGTGGTTTGGGCCCCTCGGGGTCCGCCGACATCGCCCCTTCGCCTATTTATTCCCGAGACGTGAAAACCCTAAAGCACCGAGCCTTTCATCCAGAACATATTCGTTGCCGCCGTCGTCAACCCTAACTCGGGGGGTTTCTGAAGCTCTTCCCGGCACCCTGGCGGAGAGGGGAATCATCACCGGAGGGCTCTACATCGCCATGCCCGCCTCCGGAGTGATGCGTGAGTAGTTCATCCTTGGACTATGGGTCCATAGCAGTAGCTAGATGGTTGTCTTCTCTACTTGTGCCATCATGTTTAGATCTTGTGAGCTGCCTATCATGATCAAGATCATCTTATTGTAATGCTACATGTTGTGTTTGCTGGGATCTGACTTATGTTGATACCTATGTGGAGTTGAATATTATATTATCATGTCTATGTCATTTGTGATCTTGCATGCTCTCCGTTACTTGTTGAAGCCTTGGCCACGTGAATACTTGTAACTCCAAGAGGGGGTATTTATGCATGATAGTTGGGTTCAACCTCTATTTAACCTGGGATAGTGACAGCAATTTCTAAGGTTGTAGATGTGTTGTTGCCACTAGGGGTAAAACAGCAATGCTTTATTCAAGGATGAATGTATTGTTTACATTATGCACATTACTTAATGCAATTGTCTGTTGCTTGCAACTTAATACTGGAAGGGGTACGGTTGTTAACCGGAAGGTGGACTATTTAGGCATAGATGCATGCTGGATAGCGGTCTATGTACTTTGTCGTAATGCCCAAATGAATCTCATAGTAGACACCACAACTCTCACATGCATGTTTTATGCACTTATCAATTGTCAATTGCCCAGCTGTAATTTGTTTACCCAACATGTTAGTTATCTTATTGGAGAGACACCACTAGTGAACTGTGGACCCCGGTCCATTCTTTTACATCTGAAATACAATCTACTGCAATCATTGTTCTCTACTGTTTTATGCAAACAAACATCATTTTCCATTCGATACGTTTAACCCTTTGTTTTCAGCAAGCCGGTGAGATTGACAACCTCACTGTTAAGTTGGGACAAAGTAATTTGGTTGTGTTGTGCAGGTTCCACGTTGGCACCGGAATCCCTGGTGTTGCGCCGCACTGCACTCCTTCACCAACACCTTCGATGCAAACCTCGTTTTCCTACTGGTTCGATTAAACCTTGGTTTCATACTGAGGGAAAACTTACTGCTGCACTCATCATACCTTCCTCTTGGGGTTCCCAACTGACGTGTGACGTACAAGCATTGTTTCTAGCACTATTGCCGGGGAGATATTCCCTCGTCAACCTAGAGCCACCAGTCGCCGGCCATGGCGCCACCGTGGCCGGAGTCTCCCTGGTACACCGGCGCCGTTCTGTTTAGGTCAATTAGATCTCGACCGTCAGATATAGATCTGACGGTTCTATTTTTATTTTTCTACCGAATCGGTACCAGCCAATCAGAACACGCCACGTAGCCTTTTCTTTTTCTATTTTCGGCTGGATTTAGTAAATAGGGCAGAAAACTTGTCAAACTTTGAAAAATCATATCTCTCCAACTGTATTTCCGTTTTTGATGAATTTTATATCCACGGATAGCCCTGATCTTCTAGTTTATTTCTGCATCATTAGTTTTTCTATTAGGTATCTTTTATTTCGAGTAATTTGCAGAGTAGTATTTCGGCTATTTAAGTTATAACTTAATTTCTAAAAATGATTTTTTCAGTAGAACCTTTGGTAATAGGTCGGTATTTTTGTCCTCTGTCCAGAAAGGGTAACATACGTTTTATTTGAAAAAAAAATTATAACATAATCGAAAGGAAGTTTTTTAGGGCCTTTTTTTGTTATTAAATTGTTCTCGCTATGTTATTTAAAATAATAAAATGATTTTTGCTGCAACGTTGCATCGCATGCATTTAATAGCAGAGGAAATAAAAAGTGTAACAAGTTTGTTTTGGTGGTTGTTCATTGACATATCATGCATGCATACATGTTTATGTATTGTTGTAAATTATGTGTTTATGTTTATTTTGTTTTGCTTGTTAGATTGTGAAGAGGAGCAAGGTTATTCTTGTGATTGCTTTTCTTGCTGTGCTTGCTCATCCTGTTACCAAGGCAAGTGACATTCATAAACCACCCATTATTTTCCTAAATGCATTAGTCGAATTTTTGAGTAGTATGTATGATAGGAACTTTTATTAAATTATTATGCTATGCTAGTTAATATGCTATGCAAATTCCTAGTAGTGTGTAGCCACCCTTTTTACCTTGTACCGCAGCCTTATAAGTTTTATTAGATGCTTAGCAATGCTATTAAATTGTTTACTATTGAAATGTTGAGGAAATTTTCTAAGTACTAAAATTTAAATGCACACCTGGGTGGATTGGATGAATGGTTTATGTTGAGTGGCTACTCGGGGCTGTGCTTGTGGTTTTCATCGCCTAAGGTAGTTTCATCTATACTTAGGGCCATGAGCATGGTGGTTTTTACCTGAGAGTGCACTTGTGGTTTGCCACCCAGGAACAAAGAGATTACTAAGTCCCTCCAAGTTTAGATGCTTCCCGTGCAACCTTTTGACAATGGGCTCTGTCTTGAATCAACTAAGTTGTGAGAGTTCAACCTTTCAGCTTGACAAGCAGATGTAGAGTTTTTATAGGTGGAACGAGTCTTGCTAGTATGGTTGAATTCTTCTTCTGAAAGATCTTGTCTCAATTCTCTCCTTTCCTTAATGCACTCCGCGTGTATAGGATGTTTGGGTTAATTGAGTCTGAAGGTGAAAGTGCACAAGCTCTGCAGAGTCAAAAACTAAGTACTTAGCCGTGTCCCCGGTGATGGACAACTTCGAGCAGCTGGACAAGGATGGACAGAAGAATCTCAACACTGTTTTCAAGAATTTAAATTTGACTAAGGAAAATATTTTGCGCATGGGTTTCATCCCTTGGCGCCAAGTCTTTGAAAATAAAAACTCTTTTACAAAAGACAGGAGAAAACTTGCTTTCTGCAAATAGCCTACAACTCCACCAAGCCAAATACTCATATAGTTTTTAGACTTGTCAATTATATCCACTATAGTCACTTGCCAATACATCATTGTATTGACCTCCTTCGGGGGCTGCATATTCAAATCTGTAGGTACCTCAGATGAAGAATAAATTCTGGACTCGAGTCTACACCCAACATGTCTGCCTGTGGCGCATGCTTGAAGATGGAGGCTCATTGCTATTTCTTTTCCACTTGTGAACTCTGAAGTTTTGCTAGCCTTCAAGGTTATGCACTTTGTAATAAAGCTATACTTGGCTACTCTGGATCTCGATGTAATAATTTTGATACTTATGCAAAGATACATTGAGTTTTGTACTGTGGTGCTAGCATTGATCCAGGGACTAGCACATGCACAGGTGTTCTATCTTTAATAAAAGATGGGGCACTACAAAATGGTATCAGAGCAAAGTGTTGCTGTGGCACCCCGATCCAGATGATCGAGTTACCCCATATACCAGTCCCAGAAACACTGGATATATGACAGCTTGATAAACAAAGGCAAAACCAAATATATTCATAAGGCTTCGAGTTCGAACAAATACAAGGTTACAACACGGGTGAGGCTCTAGCTCTTGCGCAACAGGGTCACACAACGGTATGTACATTATTTTTCTAACATCGAGCCTCTAGCGGAAGTCATAGCGGAAGCGAAGATAGTAGCATGGCGAGAGCGGCCTTATTCCACAGGGTCCTGCCTGGAATACGGGTTCCTAGTTCTCATACAGCGGGTACTCAGCGACGGGTGCAGCAGGGTCTGGCCACATGAAAAGCCGGGTGAGTACATGGAATGTACTCGCAAGACATCAGCCCAAAAACAAACAAAGTCTCTCTATATTGCATGGCATAGTTCAGAAAGTATCATGGCAGGAGTTTGGGTGCGAGGGAGAGTCCAAGATTAACGGTTGGACAAAACTTACCTACTTACCTTGGTAGGGACATTTTATGTCATCAAGTGAGATCACGTTTCTCACTCAACAACTCGTAACCACAACTAGGCTATCAAGCCTCTAGCCAACTCTGGCTTAATTCACAACTTCCCGAGTCCTTAGCCAACTCTGGCTTGACTCCCAACAGTTCCTGTGTTCGTTGGTCTCAACTTGAATTATTACTCCAAGTTCGACTGGACTGACTCATCGTGTGACTTGACCCAAACAACGTCCCATAACCCAGGGACAAGGCTAGACATCCTGATTTACACTCTCGAGAGGTTGCAACTTTTATCCACACGCTGAAGTCTAGGCTTGTACCGCCGGTACCGAAGTACTAGAACCAACCGTGGCGGCAGCATAAACCCATACTTCCATAGACGTTTACTCTACCAAGACACTCCCTGTATAGCCACCGACATAACTCTATGCCTTATGCAGAAGTGAATCCGGCACGTCCCCAACCCATGAGCGACGCCTAGCTCCGGAACCTTCGCAAGCCTAGCCCCGACCAACTATGGTAACCGACTAGACTTGCCAAAGAGGTGGCATCAAAGGAGGCTGATAAAATACCCGGCCATGGTTCGCCCACACGGACGACGCATGGTTGTGCTGGTTGTGTTTGGTGAGTGGCACTACGTGACTCAATCTAGTCGAGAGAGGTGATTATCTTCTTAGTCATTTTGTTTTAGTACAGACATCAACATTAACAAAGTAACACAAGGTAACCACATAACAATAACAGCACAGAATAAACATATCACTTGCAGGTAACATAACAATAATAATACCCGGTGACTATGGCGGTTCCTCCGGCCGGTGTCACCAGGGGTTAGTGTTCACAGAATGAATAACATAGTGTTTCAAACGGATAACCGTGGCAGTTCCTCCAGCCGGTGTTCACCGTAAAGAATGAACCGAAAAGCACTCATAAGAATGAGAGAGCATCCATTCCACTCGAGGGTTATTCTGACGTGGTGTCAGCAATCTCGGCAAAAAGAACCAAATGGAAAGTCAGCGTCCCAAGCGTCGCAGTCCAGGTGGCTTACGCCAACCACGTTTGACAGAGGGACCAGAAGCAAATAACTCTTTTGGCAAATGCCCCCAACTCCGAGGATCATAAGACGACATTCGTCCTCTCCTCACCTCGGCGAAGAGGAAAAAGCAAACAAAGCCCCGCAAGCGCGAGACGCACAGTTGTAATATTTCCCCCATTCCTTTGACTGAGGCGGTTCCTCCGGCCATTGTCTAGGGAACGGGAGTGATGCACAGATAAGCAGCTATAAGGTAGTGCAACAATTTAAATGCAATATGGCATGTGAGGTGCAACAGATATTAATTCAACAGTCAAAATATTTCCTAAGTTCGACCGAGTTTGAAATTGGGTTGGTGGCTTGCCTTCGGGTTCAGGATCAACTCCTACTCCGTCGGAGAGGTTTGAATCTATTGAAACAAGACAAACATGCATCAAACATCCCTCCTAGGTCATTTAAAAAATGCCCAGAAAATAAATTCCAAATAATTCTTTTCTGGTTTTATTTGAAAGAGAAAATTCAAACAAAGCCAACAAAATTGGTTTCATATTTTTCTGACCATTTTTCAGAGAGATATTGCAATTCAAAGTTTGGTTTAATTTCTGCCATTTTCCAACAGAAAAATAAAACAAAAAACAAAACAGAAAACAGTTCGGAAATGTTTAAAATCCTGACAGTGGGACCAACTGTCAGTGACACAAGAGCGCGAATCGTTTTCTTCCCACCGCGTGGGAAAAACAGAAGGATTCTGGCGAAGCTCCGGCGAACTCACCGGCGATGGTTTCTGGCGGCTAGGGGGCACAGGAGGCGAGGGAGAGGACGCGGGAGGGCTCGGGGAAGCGTTGCGAAGCTCGTTGGCGAACTTGCGCGTGCTGGGGAGGTCGGGGTGAGCAGAGCTTGCACGGCCGCGGCTCCGGCGATCTGTCGACGATGGATACGTCGCTTCCGGCCACGGCTTGCTCCGGCGAGGGTGGCTATGGGTTCTCCATGGGCTAAGGAGGCTGTGGGTGGAGGGAATTGGACTGGGTAGCTTCTACGGCGAAGAAATCGCGCGGATTCCTTGCGGCGGTGGTGGACTTGATTCCGGCGATGGGCTGCTCTACGGGATGCGAGACTCGAGGGGAGGGCGACAGGGGTGAGAGGCAGGTGGTGTGGTGCTCGGTTGCCGGGGTAGCCTACTTATAGCGAGGGAGGAGGTGGTGGCCGTCACGGGCATGGATGTGGTGTCCCGGAGATGTGGCGGAGCGGACTCGGCGTCGTCGGTGTAGCGTCGGTGCGGCGTCGTGCGTGTGGAGTGGATGAGCTGGACGACGAAGATGGCGCTCCCGTGGAGAGGCTCGGGGTGGCGTGGCACTCGCAGGCAGAGGGGAGGTTCTGGCGGCCGTGGCGTGTCGACGGGCGGCGCGGTGATGGTGTAGCAGCGGCGCGTCGGCTAGCTGGCGGCGGCAGCGGGTGGAGGGGAGCTCCACGGACACAGGGGAGGGGGGGACGGTTTGCGCGTGCGAGAGCTGCCGACACGCGGCCACAACAGCCACTGTGCTGCGCGGCGCGTCGTCTAGCCGCGGCGAGGCTAGCGGACGGCGGCGTCTCCGGCGACGCGTGGAGGCAGGAGAAGCGAGGAAGGGCGGGGGGCCTGGCTGGGCGCGGGGAGAGGCGAAGGGGGGTGCACGGCGACGAGCGGAACGCGGCGGCGCCGCTCGGCCAGGTGTTCGACCGTGGTGACAGTGGTCACCACTGTGCAGAGCACGCCAGAAGCGGTTATCGACCCATATCTCGCAGCTCCCTGCTCCAAATGAGTGGGTTTTGATCTTTGTGTGCCAAACGCAAAATGTGGCAACTTTGCTGACTAAAGTTTTCAAAATTCGAAACTTGTTCTGTGTAAATTTTGGAAAAACAATACTGGTCAAAACTTAAGTGGATGTTTTGGAAAGGAAAAGAAATGGGCTTGGTCCAATTTGATGTTCCTGAGGTGAGGGTCTCAAGGTGAACCTATACTGGGCTGGGTGAAATTTATTGAAAACATTTCATGAACAACTTTGAAATTATGAAGTTTGAGGCAGATTCTTAAATCAGAGAAATGGGTGGTGAAACCCTAAGTGCATACCAAATATTTTTGCATATTTGGGCTATATATTGCCCAGGGATCATCCCCTAATTTTTGCAGAATTTTAGGAAAGATATTTAGGGTACTTCCTTTGTAAAGTCACAATAAAGGGATTTTGGTAATTAAATAAAGGAAACTATAGAAATAATATTTTTGGGTGAAAAGAGCCAGCAACATGCTTACGAAGTGGGAGAGAATTCAAAACATAAGATCCCAAACTTGGACAAGGTTTGGTAAGTGTTTGGGAATTTTTAAAAGAGCAACAGAAATCAAGGGATTTAAATTCAAATCCAATAATAAATTTTTAAAGAAATTTTTTGAAAGGCCAAATTTCAGGATGTTACAGACCTTCCCCCCTTAAGATGAATCTCGTCCTCGAGATTCCTGTTGCTCGTTGAATAGATACGGGTATTCTGTCCTTAACAAATCTTCTCGTTCCCATGTAGCTTCATCCTCCGTGTGCTTGTCCCATTGTACCTTGTAGAACTTTGTGACCCTGCTGCGAGTACGGCGTTCTGACTCATCCAAGATTCTGACGGGGTGTTCCTCGTAAGTCAGTTCACTGCTCAACTTCAATTCCTTAAAGTCAGCCTGCTTGGTTGGCGGTGAGATACACTTCCGTAGCTGAGATACGTGGAAAACATCATGTACCCCATCTAGTTCCTCTGGCAGTTCCAGCTGGTAGGCTACCGTCCCTTTCCTGGCTAGGATCTTGAAAGGTCCAATGAATCTTGGGGCCAGCTTCCCTTTCATGTGGAATCTTTGCAGGCCCTTGAGGGGTGTCACACGAAGATAGACATAGTCATTTTCTTCGAACAGGATTTGACGGTGCTTGCGGTCGTAATAACTTTTCTGGCGGGACTGTGCTGTCTTGAGCCGGTCTCGAATCAGACGTACTTGCTTTTCTGCCTCCAACAAATCATCGGGCCTAAAGATCTTGCGGTCTCCAACTTCGGACCAGTTGAGTGGGGTTCGGCATTTCCTACCATACAGTGCTTCAAAGGGTGACATTTTTAGGCTGCCTTGGTAGCTGTTGTTGTATGAGAACTCTGCATACGGTAAGCTATCTTCCCAACCTGCTCCGTAGGCGAGCACACACGAGCGGAGCATGTCTTCTAATATTTGATTGACTCGCTCGGTTTGACCGTCTGTCTGGGGGTGATAGGCGGTGCTGAAGGATAACTTTGTCCCCATGGCATGATGCAGGCTCGTCCAAAATTTGGAGGTAAATTGGGTACCTCTATCCGACACAATGGTCTTCGGGACTCCATGGAGTTTGACAATCCTGTTCACATAGAGTTGTGCCAGCTGGTCCGAGCGGTATGTGGTCTTGACGGGGATAAAGTGAGATACCTTCGTCAAACGGTCGACAATGACCCAGATGGAATCATTCCCTCGGCTGGATTTGGGAAGTCCGACAATGAAATCCATACTTATGTTGTCCCATTTCCACTCAGGTATCTTAAGGGGTTGGAGGTACCCAGCGGGTTTCTGATGCTCGGCCTTTACCAGGTTGCATACATTGCAGCATGCGACATAGTAGGCGATATCCTTCTTCATACCGGACCACCAGAATGTTTGCTTCAAGTCTTGGTACATCTTGGTGCTTCCCGGGTGAATGGAATAGGCAGACTCGTGGGCTTCCCTGAGGATCTGCTGTATTAGCGTGGTCTTGTAGGGTACACAAAGGCGGGTACCGAAGCGGAGTACTCCTTGGCTGTCCAGGGAAAATTCCTTGGCCTGGCCCAGCGGTATCTTGGCCTTGATCTTGCTAGGCCGGGGTCGTTGGCCTGCTCGGTCCTTATCTCTTCCTCCAGGTCTGGCTTTACCTCCAAGGTGCTTAAATAGGCCTTGCTTCCCACGCACAAGTTTAGCTTCGCGAATTCTTCTCCAGACTTGGCCGGATTTTAGGGGGCTTCCTGCTCAGGGCATCTGCTACCACGTTGGCCTTCCCTGGATGGTAATGAATTCCGAGGTCGTAGTCCTTGATCACCTCTAGCCATCTCCTTTGCCTTAGGTTGAGATCAGGCTGGGTGAAGATGTACTTCAAGCTTTTGTGATCAGTGTAGATCTCGCATCTCCGACCAATAAGGTGATGTCGCCAAGTCTTCAGGGCGAGAATGACGGCGGCTAACTCCAAGTCGTGGGTGGGATAGTTGAGCTCGTGGGTCTTGAGTTGCCTTGACACATAGGCGATGACCTTTCCTTCTTGCATGAGTACGGCCCCTAGCCCATTTCTGCAGGCATCACAGTATACGGTAAAATCCTTGGCATCATCAGGCAACACCAGAATTGGGGCGGTGGTTAACCGGGTTTAACTCGTTGAAACTTTCCTCACACTCATCTGTCCAGGCATACTTGCGGTTCTTCTTCAATAATTCCGTCATGGGCTTGGCTATCTTGGAAAAGTTTTCAATAAATCTTCGGTAGTAACCAGCCAACCCTAGGAAGCTCCTGATTTCTGACACATTGGTGGGAGTCTTCCAGTTTAACACATCGGAGATCTTGTTGGGGTTTACAGCCACACCGGCTCCAGATAATACATGTCCTAGGAATTCCACCTCCTTTAACCAGAACTGGCATTTGCTGTACTTGGCATAAAGTTGTTGCTCACGCATTCTTCCAAGAACCAACTGAGGTGTTCGGCGTGCTCCTCCTCATTTTTGGAGTAGATGAGGATGTCGTCGATAAACACCACAACAAACTTGTCGAGATACTCCATGAATACCTTGTTCATCATGCCCATGAAGTAGGCTGGAGCATTGGTCAGGCCGAAGGACATAACTGTGCACTCATATAGTCCATATCTGGTAGTAAAGGCGGTCTTGGGATATCACTTTCTCGAATCTTCAGCTGATAGTATCCCGTGCGGAGATCAATCTTTGAGAATACTCGGGCACCACGAGTTGGTCGAATAAATCATTGATTCTCGGGAGTGGGTACTTGTTCTTGATGGTGACATCGTTGAGAGCACGATAGTCAATACATAATCGGAGGGTACCATCGCTCTTCTTTGCAAACAAAACCGGTGATCCCCAAGGTGAAATGCTTGGGCGGATGAACTTTTTCTGAATCAATTCGTCAAGCTGTTTCTTCAGTTCCACTAGCTCGGGACTTGTCATACGGTAGTGTTTCTTGAATATTGGGTTTGTTCCCGGTATTACTTCAATAGCAAATTCAATATCACGATCAGGGGGCATTCCGGGTAATTCATCTGGAAAAACATCCGGGTATTCACTGACACGTACACTTCCCCTATCTCCGGGGCTTGAGCAAGAAACATCTTCGCATTTATCTGGTGAGGCTTATTTGGCACATAAGTGGTTCGTATGCCTTCCGGGTTGGTGAGAGTAACTGCCCTGGTTGCACAGTCGATCTGAGCTGCATGCTGAACTAACCAATCCATACCCAGGATGGCGTCGAGGCCGGGCACATTGAGAGTGCTGAGCTGAGCGGGAAATTTCACTTGATTGATGCTGATTGTCAGATCTTGACACATGGTGTTTGTTTTCATCTCAGAGGCGGGGGTTTGTATCACCAAAAGATGGCCCAAAGGGGAAACGGAAAAGCGGTGTTTGGCAACAAAATCCTTCGAGATGAAAGAGTGGGAAGCTCCAGAATCGAATAAAATCAGCGCGGGTTTAGTGTTGATAGTACACGTACCAAGCACTACGTCTGAAGCTTCATATGCTTCCTCTGCTGACATGTGGTGGACACGGGCAACTTGAGGTGGCTTGATCGCAGCAGGGTGGTTGTTGCCGGAGTTGTTATTGTTGCCGTTGGGGGGCAATCCTTGATGTAGTGTCCGTCTTGCCGCACTTGAAGCAGGAGTTCTCCCTCTTACAATCATCCACGAGGGGCGCTTGTGGTAGAATCCTTCCCGGGGTAGCCATCCTTCCTGGGTTGATTCCAGGTGTTCTGAGGTGTTGAGATCCGGTTGTTGGGCTGCCATGGGCGTGGTTTTGAAGAACCTCCTTCATGCTGGTTCTTACGGGGCTCGAACTTCCGCTTGTGGGAGTCATAAATTGAGCGGTGCTCCTTCTCTGAAATCAGTGCCGTGTTGATCATGGACTGGAAATCTGGAAACTGCAGAACACTGAGCTGAGTTTTTATGGTCTGATGCATCCCATGAAGGAACCTGTCTTTCTTCTTTTCTTCTGTGTTGATGTCCTCAGGTGCATAGCGAGCAAGGTTGTTGAACTTGGTCAGATATTCGCTGATGGACTTGCTGCCTTGAGTAAGTGCCAGAAATTCCTGCTGTTTCATTTTTATGAGGCTTGAGGGGATGTAGGCCCTGCGGAATGCTTCCTGAAATTCTGCCCAAGTGACAGGGGGTCCATCGCCTCTGGCGTCCTTTTGGTTGTCCCACCAAACGCTGGCAGGGCCTTCAAGGTAGTGGGTAGCGAAGGGCACCTGGTCTTGCTCGTCCACGCGAGCGAGTTCCAGTTTCTTTCCCATAGCGCGGAGCCAATCATCAGCCTCAAGTGGGTCATCAGCATACGCGAACTTGGGCGGTTGTGTGCGCTGGAAGTCTTGCAGCTTTGAGCGGCCTGGGGGTGGAGCATTACGGGCTTGCATGTACGTGCCAAACTCTCTCATGATCTGTGTCAGATGCTGGTTGTGGCGTTCATCCATCATCATCATAAACTGACTTGGGCTTGGTTCCTGATTTGGTGGAGGAGGAGGTGGTTGCGGGGCTCGGGATCCTCGCCAGCTTGTCGTGCGGAACGACGAACCGGGGTTTCTTGGCTGCCACTCGCACCGCTATTGGGCCTCATCCTGAACTGTGAATGTAATGGCGCGTATCATGAGCATCCATATGGGGAAGGTGTAACATCCGGAAAAACCAAATGGAAACACAGTTTGCAAAAGAAACACAAGCATGATGTTATACAATGGATGGGGTTACAAGATTCAAGCACTCGCTATTTTACAAAAGATGCAAAGTAAAGGTACAAGCTACCCGTACAGGATACATGATACAAGATGCGAGATACAAAGCACTCGGTACAGATGCAGGATACAACCCTACCACTACATTATTCAAGCACGCGATACATCGGAAGGTATGTACACTAAGCGATGCGTCTCCGAGCGTCTAGAACTCCATCTCGAGGGTGTCGCTGGCGTGGCGGTGTCGAGGGGCTCCTCCGCGGGGCTGTAGTCGGGTGAAGCGCGGTCGCGGGAGTCTCCGGAGTAACTCTGTGGCTCGGCCGCCTGGACGCGACGACGCTGAGACCGAACGGGAGTGAAGCGTGCGTAGTAGTGAGCGGCGCTGCTACGAGTGCGGGAAGGTGGCGTCGGAGTGGGAGACGGGGAGAGCGGGCAATCCCCCTCCTAAGCTGCTCGAGGGAACTCTGCCTAAAGGTGGGGAGACGAGGTGGGCGACTAGAAGTGCCGGACCCGAGCTCGCGTCACTCGGCCAAGGCCACGTTGGCGCGAAGCGAGGCAAGCTGGAGAAGAGTGACGTGGAGGTACTGGTGGAGGAGGGTGGTGTACTGAAGAATGGCGGAGAGGGGTGAGCTGGGGTCTCCTGGGTTGGGAAAGAGGATGTCCCCGTTGTCTAAAGCTAACCTCGGGAAGTAGGCGTAACGGGTGCACTGCTTCATGACGGGATCGAAGGTGCGAAGGAAGAGGATGGCGTCTCCTGCAGCCTCCTGTATGGCTCGAGACGCCTGAGCAGAGACACCGGAGGTGAGGGCGTGCTCGATCCCTGCGGACACGGGCTCCGGGCGCAAGCGGACGGTGGCGGTGAACTCCGAGGTGACCCTGTCGAGACGGTTGTGGTACACGTGGTAGGTCGGGGGAGGTGCGCCTGGGTAGAGGTGGTCCCAGATCTCCCGAAGAAACTGCGGAAAACCGGGAACGTGCACGGCGGTAGTCTCGGCGAGCAACTCTGCCATCTGTGACAGAGACAGAATTCAAATAAAGTGAGCGTTAAGTTTTAAAGCACAAACAGACAGAGAAACATGGAAAAAGTTGTCAACACAACAAGTTTATTCTACGTCGTCCAAGAACTAGGGTATCCTACAGGCAGTTAGGCTCTGATACCAAGCTCTGTGGCACCCCGATCCAGATGATCGAGTTACCCCATATACCAGTCCCAGAAACACTGGATATATGACAGCTTGATAAACAAAGGCAAAACCAAATATATTCATAAGGCTTCGAGTTCGAACAAATACAAGGTTACAACACGGGTGAGGCTCCAGCTCTTGCGCAACAGGCGCACACAACAGTATGTACATTATTTTTCTAACATCGAGCCTCTAGCGGAAGTCGTAGCGGAAGCGAAGATAGTAGCGTGGCGAGAGCGGCCTTATTCCACAGGGTCCTGCCTGGAATACGGGTTCCTAGTTCTCATAGAGCGGGTACTCGGCGACGGTTCAGCAGGGTCTGGCCACATGAAAAGCCAGGTGAGTACATGGAATGTACTCGCAAGACATCAGCCCAAAAACAAACAAAGTCTATCTATATGGCATGGCATAGTTCAGAAAGTATCATGGCAGGGTTCGGGTGCGAGGGAGAGTCCAAGCTTAACGGTTGGACAAAACTTACCTACTTACCTTGGTAGGGACATTTTATGTCATCAAGTGAGATCACGTTTCTCACTCAACAACTCATAACCACAACTAGGCTACCAAGCCTCTAGCCAACTCTGGCTTAATTCACAACTTCCCGAGTCCTTAGCCAACTCTGGCTTGACTCCCAACAGTTCCTGTGTTCGTTGGTCTCAACTTAATTATTTCTCCAAGTTCGACTGGACTGACTCATAGTGTGACTTGACCCAAAACGTCCCATAACCCAGGGACAAGGCTAGACATCCAGATTTACACTCTCGAGAGGTTGCAACTTTTATCCACACGCTGAAGTCTAGGCTTGTACCGCCGGTACCGAAGTACTAGAACCAACCGTGGCGGCAGCACAAACCCATACTTCCACAGACGTTTACTCTACCAAGACACTCCCTGTATAGCCACCGACATAACTCTATGCCTTATGCAGAAGTGAATCCGGCACGTCCCCAACCCATGAGCGACGCCTAGCTCCGGAACCTTCGCAAGCCTAGCCCCGACCAACTATGGTAACCGACTAGACTTGCCAAAGAGGTGGCATCAAAGGAGGCTGATAAAATACCCGGCATGGTCCGCCCACATGGACGACGCATGGTTGTGCTGGTTGTGTTTGGTGAGTGGCACTACGTGACTCAATCTAGTCGAGGGAGGTGATTATCTTCTTAGTCATTTTGTTTGATTACAGACATCAACATTAACAAAGTAACACAAGGTAACCACATAACAATAACAGCACAGAATAAACATATCACTTGCAGGTAACATAACAATAATAATACCCGGTGACTATGGCGGTTCCTCCGGCCGGTGTCACCAGGGGTTAGTGTTCACAGAATAAATAACATAGTGTTTCAAACGGATAACCGTGGCGGTTCCTCCAGCCGGTGGTCACCGTAAAGAATGAACCGAAAAGCACTCATAAGAATGAGAGAGCATCCATTCCACTCGAGGGTTATTCCGACGTGGTGTCAGCAATCTCGGCAAAAAGAACCAAATGGAAAGTCAGCGTCCCAAGCGTCGCAGTCCAGGTGGCTTACGCCAACCACGTTTGACGGAGGGACAAGAAGCAAATAACTCTTTTGGCAAATGCCCCCAACTCCGAGGATCATAAGACGACATTCGTCCGCTCCTCACCTCGGCGAAGAGGAAAAAGCAAACAAAGCCCCGCAAGCGCGAGACGCACAGTTGTAATATTTCCCCCATTCCTTCGACTGAGGCGGTTCCTCCGGCCATTGTCTAGGGAACGGGAGTGATGCACAGATAAGCAGCTATAAGGTAGTGCAACAATTTAAAATGCAATATGGCATGTGAGGTGCAACAGATATTAATTCAACAGTCAAAATATTTCCTAAGTTCGACCAAGTTTGAAATTGGGTTGGTGGCTTGCCTTCGGGTTCGGGATCAACTCCTACTCCGTCGGAGAGGTTTGAATCTATTGAAACAAGACAAACATGCATCAAACATCCCTCCTAGGTATTTAAATAAATGCCCAAAAATAAATTCCAAATAATTCTTTTCTGGTTCCATTTGAAAGAGAAAATTCAAACAAAGCCAAAAAATTGGTTTCATATTTTTCTGACCATTTTTCAGAGAGATATTGCAATTCAAAGTTTGGTTTAATTTCTGCCATTTTCCAACAGAAAAATAAAACAGAAAAACAAAACAGAAAACGGTTTGGAAATGTTTAAAATCCTGACAGTGGGACCCACTGTCAGTGACACAAGAGCCCGAATCGTTTTCTTCCCACCGCGCGGGAAAAACAGAAGGATTCCGGCGAAGCTCCGGCGAACTCACTGGCGATGGTTTCTGGCGGCTAGGGGGCACAGGAGGCGAGGGAGAGGACGCGGGAGTGCTCGGGGAAGCGTTGCGAAGCTCGTCGGCGAACTTGCGCGTGCTAGGGAGGTCGGGGGTCAGCAGAGCTTGCACGGCCGCGGCTCCGGCGATCTGTCGACGATAGATACGTCACTTTCGGCCACGGCTTGCTCCGGCGAGGGTGGCTACGGGTTCTCCATGGGCTAAGGAGGCTGTGGGTGGAGGGAATTGGACTGGGTAGCTTCTACGGCGAAGAAATCGCGCGGATTCCTTGCGGCAGTGGTGGACTTGATTCCGGCGATGGGCTGCTCTACGGGATGCGAGACTCGAGGGGAGGGCGACTGGGGGTGAGAGGGAGGTGGTGTGGTGCTCTGGGTTGTCGGGGTAGCCTACTTATAGCGAGGGGAGGAGGTGGTGGCCGTCACGGGCATGGATGCGGTGTCCCGGAGATGTGGCGGAGCGGACTCGGCGTCGTCGGTGTAGCGTCGGTGCGGCATCGTGCATGTGTAGTGGATGAGCTGGACGACGAAGATGGCGCTCCCGTGGAGAGGCTCGGGGTGGCGTGGCACTCGCAGGCGGAGGGGAGGTTCTGGCGGCCGTGGCGTGTCGACGGGCGGCGCGGTGATGGTGTAGCAGCGGCGCGTCGGCTAGCTGGCGGCGGCAGCGGGTGGAGGGGAGCTCCACGGACACATAGGGGAGGGGGGGACGGTTTGCACGTGCGAGAGCTGCCGACACGCGGCCACAACAGCCACTGTGCTGCGCGGCGCATCGTCTAGCCGCGGCGAGGCTAGCGGACGGCGGCGTCTCCGGCGATGCGTGGAGGCAGGAGAAGCGAGGAAGGGCGGGGGGCCTGGCTGGGCGCGGGAAGGGCGAAGGGGGCTGCACGGCGACGAACGGAACGCGGCGGCGCCGCTCGGCCAGGTGACGAATTTCAACAAAGAAGGCTTATGGGGGATCCGACTTCTTCAACTCGGACGCGAGACAGAACCCAAGACCGAAGACATCAAGATCAAGTCGATTAGTGACTCCTTGGAGAAGGGCCTCAATCTCGCCATGGAGGAGCTCATAGGACGTTTTTGTGGGCAACACCACCGGGAGCTGAGGGACCACTATTTTCATCCCCTAGGACGGCGTGATGAAGATGGAGAACCCTTCCTCGTAAACGAAGAGGCTAAACACAAAGCTAATCCTTTGCACCCGTATCTTCAGGACTTAGAAAATCACCTCAAGAACCTCGAAGATGATAGGCGCGCCGAGCTACTGAACAATCAGGAGCTACTCGCCCAACTCAAGGAGACTCAAAAGAAGATCAACGCCCAAGAAGAAGTGACCAACGCTCAAGAGGAGAAATTCAAGGCGCAAGAGAAGAAGTTTAAGAATCAAGAGAAGAGAGTCAAGGCGAAGAACAAGGAAATTCAGGACTTCCAGTTGGAACTCGAGAGCAACGACGTAGAGTTCGAGGCTGACCGCGACTTAATAGAGACTTTGCGCGGTGAGAAGAGAAAGTTGCAGGAGAAGAATGTGACACCCCTCCCTAGCACATCTCGCCAGAGAGGCGGTCGTCCCGTGCGCCAGCCCAAGATATCTGGCCGCACGTCTCGACAGTGGAACATAATGGAAATCATTACACAATCAGGCACAAGAAGTGCTACAAATGGTTTACAAGGCCATCGAGGCATGACCAAATATCAAGCCAAGCATGGCTCAGGACAGAGTTTAACTGGCAGCGGAAGACGACTAAGGCAACGGCTTGGAGCGGCTCCATTCCACAGGTATCTGGCTGGACTACTGATACTAGCACACTCTTGCTCCATCTCCTTGCTAAGGTAGAAGATGAATCCTCGACAAAACCTGGCCACAATCACAAGGCCCGTGAGTACATTTATTTGCACTCAGCAAGAATCGTCCCTCATTACAAACAATCCAACAATCATGCAACAAGATATACATTGGAAATGAAACACAACACATAGCAAGGTGTACTCTAGATACATGGCATAAAAGTAGCATGGCATTGACAAGCAAAACATGGCATAAGCAAACAATGGGGTATCACCAGTGCAGAGTCCAAGCCAGGTGGAGTTGGATCGTACACCGGCAATCAAACAAAGAGATTACCTGTGACGAGTAAACGAGTGTACCAGTTGGTTCCAGATAATATACAACAGTACCTGTGATCACTGCTAGGCCCACTGGCCTTATCTTTCCACTCTGGGCATGCACGGTTGATGTTGGCTCAGGCCTAACTCTAGGCTTCCAACGATCACACCGCCATCCCATATCTTGGGTTACCTTCAACATCTCAAGGCAACATTCCCTGCATCATCTTATTTGTTCATTTAGTGTGATCAGGTCGTTCATTAATTCTTTCAAACAAATCTTAAGTTTAACCTCCGGACACGACAAAGACACATAGTGTGACCGACACTGAACTGTTGTTCCATATCCCAGGAACCAGGCTAGCTTGCTAGGTTGACACTCTCGAGAGGTTGCATTTCCAACTATCTGAATGCACCCTACTCAGCCGGCACCTCGGGTTGTCATGCCAAAGTCGTACTGAGCAAAATACACTCACATGACGGTCCACTTGCTAAGACACTCTCCTGCACCACCCTATTCTCGTGGCACAACGGGCAAGTAAATCCGGCACATCCCCGGCGCTACCGGGTATGCCTAGCTCCGGACTCCCTATCACAGTCGAGCCCGTGCCTGTCGACCTCTACCCTCGGACAGCACAACCGAACGACTGTGCCCAATGGATGGCACAAAAGGGGCTCAACAACCTACTAGGTCACGGTCCTCCATAAGACGACGATGGTCCTGCTTTCAAAGTTCAGATAAGTGGCACCGTAGACTGACCCTATCGTTGTTTGGAGGGTGTTTCATTTAATCAAGTTTCAATATAACAAGTCCAAACAACAGAGGGTTAGTTCAGCACAACCACAATATCAAAATAATATATATCAACAAACAACAAGTCATTAGCAACATAATATTTCAAGAAATAGTAGTATCCACGTCCAAACTTAGCAAAATAAAAAGAACGTCAACCGGAAGACTGTGGCAGCGATTCCGCTGGCAAGCGCCTTCTCGTTCGACAAGGAAAAAGAAACGTCAACCGGAAGACTATGGCAACGATTCCGCTGGCAAGCGCCTTCTCGTTCGACAAGGAAAAAGAAACGTCAACCGGAAGACTATGGTGGCGAACCCGCCGACCAGCGCCTTCACAGATCGACTATAAAAGATAGCACAGTTGGTTAGCGTCGACCGGGTGACTGTGGCAGAGATACCTCCGACCAGCGCCATCACAGATCGACGTTAATATTTTAGTGAGACGACGGCGGTTCCCCTAGTCTATTGTCTCAAGAATGGTGTGTGTTTGACAAATATTAACAATACACATTATAAACAAGCAAGTACGATAAATAAATATGCAACATGGTAGGAGCAATATTACAAGTTTCATATCAAACATGAACAACAATCAGACATGCATGAACATAACGGTTCACAGACAAAAATAATACCCGGCATGATAATAAGCAAATAAACAAACAAACACTGCTGGGTTGTTCATAGCAAGGGGTTAGCTTGCCTTAGGGGACGGGTTCCAAATGATCCGGAGGTCTTGGTGTCGTCGCGCGTCGGAAACTTGAAAAACGATTATCCCGGAACGGTAAACAACGGTTCAAATAAATTCAACGAAACTAAATATTTTTGGAGAAACCAAACCAGTACCAACGGAAAGATCTCGTCGAGACGAAGATTTAGAAATTTGAATCACCAAAAACGGAGCTACGGTTTGAAAGTTGTGGGCGTTTGAAAATTGGTCCAGCAGGAAAGAGAAAAAGAAAACAGACGCGCGGAAAAAAACAGACGGGCCGCGTCGGCCACGCGACATGGGCCGTGGTGGGCCGTCGTGCGCCACGCGCGTGCGTGCCAACGCCAGCGCCAGGGCGGGCTGCTGGCAGGCCAGGCTGGGCCGCGAACTGCTGCCTCTGCTGGGCTGCACTTGGGCCAGGAAGACGGTCCGTTGACCGAACCAGGAAAGGAAAAAAAACGGATCGAGGCTTCTCCTTCCTCGCGCGCTCCCGTACTGGAACGGCCATGGCCGGCCAGGGATGGCCAGGAGGCAGGCTCGGAGGGTCGGGCGGCGATGGGGACGGCGCGGCGGCGGCACACCGCGGCCAGGGAAGGAGGCTTGGGTGCGGGGGAGGCTGAAGGGCCTCGGATTCGTCGTTGACATGGTCATGGCGACCATGCCGAAGCTCGGCTCAATTCCCTCTGCTGAGAGAAACGTGGGGGAGGCTCAGGGGGGAGAGGGTGTGGTGTGTCCAGGGAAGGAGCTCGGTGGCATCTTTTATATTCCAGAGGGGACAGAGGGCAGGGGACACGGGCTTCTGGACGCCATGGAGCGCGTCGGAGCTCTCACGGCCACAGAAGAAGAGGGGGGGATAAGGGCGATGTGCTGGAGCTACAGAGGAGCACGAGGTGTTCCTGGAGCGCGCGGCGTGTCTTCTAGCTCTTGGATGCGCGCTGTACGGGCGGTGCGGCATCTAGTGCTTGGCGGTGCTCCGGAGAGGGCTAGGTGGCGAGCTCGGGTGCGGGGGGCCTGGTCTGGGCTTGGCTCGCCGGAGCAACGGAGCAGCAAGGGGAGGGGGGGCTCGGCCAAGGCGTTCCTCGGCGGGACAGCGAGGTAGGAGAAACAGGGGAGGTCGCTGGCATGCGCACTCTGGCGTCCAGAGCCGCCATGAGTAGCATGGGCGCGTTCCCGACAAACAGATGCTCCAAACGCAAAACGATCTTCACTACTAGGTTCACAACAATGAGAACAACACCTACCAACAAGAATCACTCACGGATCCAACACTTGGCAGAGTAGGATTTTCAGAAAACCAAAACTACCGAAGGTGTTCGATGAAATGATCAAGGTCTTGCACTTCTCAGAAAAATTCCCAAAAATTAGGCATGGGTTGTTTTGGTCAGGGAAGAGTGTCCATGGAGTTTGAGACCATTTGGATGATGGGAAATTGGTTTTCCATAAGATGGCCAAAAATGACCATAATGGCATGATTTAGGAAAATAGGGTTTCTATAATTCCCCTTGGGGTGGCCTTCTGGTTAGGGGTGTCTAGGGATTATGTGGTTAAGATCACCAAGTATCATGGCCATTGGAATTTTCTAGGTACAAGTTTGCTTGAAGATCTTGAAATGGCATCAATTTGGGCTTACAAAGGAAGTGGTCTAATGGTTGCTCAAATGGGTTTGCTTCCAAAAGATGAAATGCAGGAAATGCCAAAATATTCATCCCTGAATTTATCAGAATTATTGGAGATGCCTAGCTTGGTTAAAACATTTCTGGACTAGAAGTGGCAGTTTTGAAAATATTGGCTAACTAGGAAATATTGCATTGGAGTATGCAATATTTTTGCATGGATGGTCTTTATATGGACATGGGGTCCTCTGGTATTTTTGGTCGAATTTTTAGAGCTATGGAAATGGGCTTTCCTTGTATAAGGGGAGAAAAAGGATTAAAAGGTTCGATAATTAGGGCTAGGGTTTTCGAGGGAAAACCTAAGCACCAAAATTATCACGGGTGATGGAGTGGTCTGTGGATTACTGGGAAAAATTCTTGAGGGAGCAATTCCCAAGTCAACTCATCCTCACAGATTTGAAGAAATATTTAGGAAAAGAGAAAAAGTTTTTCAGGTGTCAGAAAACACCACGAAAATTAGGTTTAAATTTTCGGGGTGTTACAGACCTTCCCCCCTTAAAAAGAATCTCCTCCTCGAGATTAAGGAGGTTATACAAGATAATTCTTGAACGATCCATTTATACCCCAATTAAAAACTTTTTCTACAAAATAATAGGGTTTTTAACACTCAAGAGATTAGCACTCCACAAGATTTTTATTTAAAACCTTATGATATTTCTACCATACTCAATGCATTTAAGAGATGGCATGGCAGGGGCTCACACCAACAATCAACATAGGATCTACCACCATGGTTAAAATTAAATCTAAGGTTTTTAGCTCAACCAAACACAACATGGCAAGATCAAACAATATCTACAACCAAACTATCAACCAACAAACGAAGATTTAACTCGGGCAAACAATACCCAAATTTGGCAAAACAAAGATTAGGCATATGCTGATCATATCCTCTATCTAGGGTTTTTATTTTAGAAAAGCTGTATATACACTTTCATGTATACACAAGTTTTGTAAAAACAACAGGGTTTCTTTTCAAAAGAAAATATCCGTGTCACCAATAATTGGCTCACAGACACTGTGGGATAGGGCATTTCCAAAATCATTTTGCAAAATTTTCCCTAAAAGAAATACTGGAGAGACGAGTGAATGATTTCTTGAGAAAGGATAGAGGCACACCGTGGCTATCGGCCTACTCGCCGACGTGTGGGACCGGGGTCCACCTGGCAGTCTCCCTCTTCCTTTCTCTCTTCTTCTTCCTCGCCCTCGCTCGCTCGGTGCACGGCTGGTTCCCAGTGCGCGGAGCACTCCACTGCGGCACTGCTGCGCGTGCGGTCCGTCGACGTCGCGGCCATCACGGCTTTGGGGAACATGTCCTCGATGGTTTCGCGCCACTGCCCGTGATTCTTTCTCTTTTCCCGCGTGCAGTGTCGAGGAGCGGCATCTGAGCTCCGGCTATAAACCAGATATCTCTGAAATCCTCTCTTCTTTCATCGCAACCATGGGCTTGGTCCAAAGCTTCTTCAGAGCCTACGTCGAGATGCTGGAGAGGGCGGGCTTCATTGAGCACGTGCTCATCGTCGTGCTCTTCGGGATCTCGTCCTCGGTGGTGGGCGCACTGCTGTTTGCGGCAGTGGTCTTCCTGATCTTTGGCCTATACAACTGGTGGTCTGGCGCTGGTGGGGATGTGGCGACGGAGGAGCAGGCTACGGCGGAGGGGCAGGTTGCGGCAGAGTTGCAAGCTGTGGCGGAGGGGCAGGCTGTGCCGCCGGTGGCTGAGGTGGCTGTTCTTCCGGCTGGAGCTGAGCAGGAGGCTCGAGCCGTCCGACACCGTTGCGCGGCTCGCGACACGGCTTCGGGTGAGCCAGGCTCATCTTCTAGCAACACCACTAAGCTTGAGAGGGAGTAGGATTTCTAGGTGCCTTCGCATCTGCACTGAGTTAGTTGTGGTGTTCTATGTTGGAGTAGAACTTGTATCCTCTGTTTCTGTAATTTCCCTTCTGTACTGAACTTAGTGGATGTATCAAATTTGTCTCCTCTGATGAACTGGAACAAGATTTTCATTTCTGAACTTCCTTAGCTGCAACAAACTGGGTCTTGTTGCAGCACAGATAGAATTGCAGAGGTACTAGCATACATATGGAAGAACTTGTTGTACTGAGAAAATATCTTTTAGAAAATAATCCTGCATTTTATGGCCCAAACAACTGCAGGAGTGTGGCATAATCATCTCAACCATAATGGTTAACAAGAGAATCAGAACACCAAGTTTTATTACGGGCTGATTCAACATCAACCAGAAAGCATACAACAACTTACATTACAAGCTAACCCAAAAAACAAACAACCTTCCTGACTCTCACCTACCAACACACAAGCGCCACTCGGGCTAACTAAATAAGGGTTCTACTCCGCTTGACGGCCCCTGGTAGTCGGTGGAGCGCGCCGAGACGAAGAGTGGTGTCCACATCTCCATCTTCCGCGGGGTGAGGAATTGCAGGCACCCCTTCGAGGATTATACCTCGCTTTTGGGGTGCTGCTGAACTCGAGCTAGTGCTTGCGTCACAGATGCATCAAGACCGCGTTCTAGCAAATCATCTGGGAACGGGAGTCCTGTGCCCTGAGCTTGCCCATGGTCGTGGGTAGGTAGGTTCTTTGCTCGACGCAGTTGCATGCGAGCAATACCAAGGTTGCGCCTTGTGGACATGAGTTCCTCTATCAGAGAATGGCTGAGCCTGGTCATTGCAGCTCCGTAGGTGACCAGGGTGATCACGGCAGGGTCGACTTCTTCTCCAATGGGGTTTGGATAGCCTCCGCACCATGCTGAGGTCTGGCTGGGAGAAGGTGGAAACCTCGATATTTCGCCATTGCCGGTTCCGAGTACCGCAGGCGAACGAGACCTTCCCAGGCTACTACCTGGATGGCTTGAGCAAGAGTGGCCATGCTCCTACCCTGGATCAGGTAAGACAGACTTGTGCCCAACGGACACGAGCCGACATGCACGTATGCTCGAAAGTCACTCCCGGCAGGCGAGAGTGAGTTCTCGAACACCACATATCGAGGGCGAGCAGGCCTACCAAGAAGATCACAGACGGCCTTCCAAAGAATCAATGGAAATCCGCCATGATCCTCGGTAGTGGTTTCCAGGATGACCTTGGGGTTCGCCATCGGGTTATTCCTGGATATGGGTGTAGGATGAGATGAGAATGCGGGATTCCTTTGCGGGATCCTGCTTCAAGAGAGCTGGGTTGGCTAAGGATAGCAGGCGAGGGTGGGGATAAACGGCAGCTAGGACTGGGTCTCATATACTGGGTTGTGTCGGCTCCTTCCCTTGGAAGAAGCCGGCGATCCTCACTCAGGGAATGGGACACGTCCTACTGCACCTTACTGTGGACCGACACCAGCCATGCCGGTTAGGCGGAGATGGGTCAAATCCATCGGGCTCGCTGTCGGGCAAAAGTAAGGCTGGGCTTTCCATGCTAGGGTAGTCTACAGCCAGCCTGGTGCTCTGATACCATGTCTGTGACACCCCTCCCTGGCACATCTCGCTAGAGAGGCGGTCGTCCCGTGCGCCAGCCCAAGATATTTGGCCGCACGTCTCGACAGTGCAACATAATGGAAATCATTACACAATCAGGCACAAGAAGTGCTTCAAATGGTTTACAAGGCCATCGAGGCATGACCAAATATCAAGCCAAGCATGGCTCAGGACAGAGTTTAACTGGCAGTGGAAGACGACTAAGGCAACGGCTTGGAGCGGCTCCATTCCACAGGTATCTGGCTGGACTACTGATCCTAGCACACTCTTGCTCCATCTCCTTGCTAAGGTAGAAGATGAATCCTCGACAAAACCTGGCCACAATCACAAGGCCCGTGAGTACATTTATTTGCACTCAGCAAGAATCGTCCCTCATTACAAACAATCCAACAATCATGCAACAAGATATACATTGGAAATGAAACACTACACATAGCAAGTGTACTCTAGATACATGGCATAAAAGTAGCATGGCATTGACAAGCAAAACATGGCATAAGCAAACAATCGGGTATCACCAGTGCAGAGTCCAAGCCAGGTGGGGTTGGATCGTACACCGCAATCAAACAAAGAGATTACCTGTGACGAGTAAACGAGTGTACCAGTTGGTACCAGATAATATACAACAGTACCTGTGATCACTGCTAGGCCCACTGGCCTTATCTTTCCACTCTGGGCATGCACGGTTGATGTTGGCTCAGGCCTAACTCTAGGCTTCCAACGATCACACCGCCATCCCATATCTTGGGTTACCATCAACATCTCAAGGCAACATTCCCTGCATCATCTTATTTGTTCATTTAGTGTGATCAGGTCGTTCATTCATTCTTTCAAACAAATCTTAAGTTTAACCTCCGGACACGACAAAGACACACAGTGTGACCGACACTGAACTGTTGTTCCATATCCCAGGAACGAGGCTAGCTTGCTAGGTTGACACTCTCGAGAGGTTGCATTTCCAACTATCTGAATGCACCCTACTCAGCTGGCACCTCGGGTTGTCATGCCAAAGTCGTACTGAGCAAAATACACTCACATGATGGTCCACTTGCTAAGACACTCTCCTGCACCACCCTATGCTCGTGGCACAACGGGCAAGTAAATCCGGCACATCCCCCGACGCTACCGGGTATGCCTAGCTCCGGACTCCCTATCACAGTCGAGCCCGTGCCTGTCGACCTCTACCCTCGGACAGCACAACCGAATGACTGTGCCCAATGGATGGCACAAAAGGGGCTCAACAACCTACTAGGTCACGGTCCTCCATAAGACGACGATGGTCCTGCTTTCAAAGTTCAGATAAGTGGCACCGTAGACTGACCCTATCGTTGTTTGGAGGGGTGTTTCATTTAATCAAGTTTCAATATAACAAGTCCAAACAACAGAGGGTTAGTTCAGCACAACCACAATATCAAAATAATATATATCAACAAACAATAAGTCATTCGCAACATAATATTTCAAGAAATAGTAGTATCCATGTCCAAACTTAGCAAAATAAAAAGAACGTCAACCGGAAAACTGTAGTAGCGATTCCGCTGGCAAGCGCCTTCTCGTTCGACAAGGAAAAAGAAACGTCAACCGGAAGACTGTGGCAGCGATTCCGCTGGCAAGCGCCTTCTCGTTCGACAAGGAAAAAGCAACATCAACCGGAAGACTACGGCGGCGAACCCATCGACCAGCGCCTTCACAGATCGACTATAAAAGATAGCATAGTTGGTTAGCGTCGACCGGGTGACTGTGGCAGAGATACCTCCGACCAGCGCCATCACGATAAATATTAACAAATACACAATATAACCAAGCAAGTACGATAAATAAATATGCAACATGGCAGGAGCAATATTACAAGTTTCATATCAAACATGAACAACAATCAGACATGCATGAACATAACGGTTCACAGACAAAAATAACACCCGGCATGGTAATAAGCAAATAAGCAAACAAACACTGCTGGGCTGTTCATAGAAAGGGGTTAGCTTGCCTTAGGGGACGGGTTCCAAATGATCCGGAGGTCTCGGTGTCGTCGCGCGTCGAAAACTTGAAAAACGATTAACCCGAACGGTAAACAACAGTTCAAATAAAGTCAACGAAACTAAATATTTTTGGAGACAACCAAACCAGTACCAACGGAAATATCTCGTCGAGACGAAGATTTAGAAATTTGAATCACCGAAAACGGAGCTACGGTTTGAAAGTTGTGGGCGTTTGAAAATTGGTCCAGCAGGAAAAAGAAAACAGATGCGCGAAAAAAAAACAGACGGGCCGCGTCGGCCACGCGACATGGGCCGTGGTGGGCCGTCACGCGCCGTGCGCGTGCGTGCCAATGCCAGCGCCAGGGCGGGCTGCTGGCAGGCCAGGCTGGGCCGCGAACTGCTGCCTCTGCTGGGCTGCTCTTGGGCCAGGAAGACGGTCCGTTGACCGAACCAGGAAAGGAAAAAAACGGATCGAGGCTTCTCCTTCCTCGCGCGCTCCCGTACTGGAACGGCCATGGCTGGCCAGGGATGGCCAGGAGGCAGGCTCGGAGGGTCGGCCGGCGGTGGGGACGGCGCGGCGGCGGCTCACCGCGGCCAGGGGAAGGAGGCTAGGGTGCTGGGGAGGCTGAAGGGCCTCGGGTTCGTCCTTGACACGGTCATGGCGACCATGCCGAAGCTCGGCTCGATTCCCTCTGCTGAGAGAAACGTGGGGGAGGCTCAGGGGGGTAGAGGGTGTGGTGTGTCCAGGGAAGGAGCTCAGTGGCGTCTTTTATAGACCAGAGGGGACAGAGGGCAGGGGACACGGGCTTGTGGACGCCATGGAGCGTGTCGGAGCTCTCACAGCCACAGAAGAAGAGGGGGGGATAAGGGCAATGTGCTGGAGCTACAGAGGAGCACGAGGTGTTCCTGGAGCGCGCGGCGCGTCTTCTAGCTCTTAGATGCGCACTGTACGGGCGGTGCGGCATCTAGTGCTTGGCGGTGCTCCGGAGAGGGCTAGGTGGCGAGCTCGGGTGCGGGGGCTTGGTCTGGGCTTGGCTCGCCAGAGCAACGGAGCAGCAAGGGGAGGGGGGCTCGGCCAAGGCGTTCCTCGGCGGGACAGCGAGGTAGGAGAAACAGGGGAGGTCGCTGGCATGCGCACTCTGGCGTCCAGAGCGCGCCATGAGTGGCATGGGCGCGTTCCCGACAAACAGATGCTCCAAACGCAAAACGATCTTCACTATTGGGTTCACAACAACGAGAACAACACCTACCAACAAGAATCACTCACGGATCCAACACTTGGCAGAGTAGGATTTTCAGAAAACCAAAACTACCGAAGGTGTTCGATGAAATGATCAAGGTCTTGCACTTCTCAGAAAAATTCCCAAAAATTAGGCATGGGTTGTTTGGGTCAGGGAAGAGTTTCCAAGGAGTTTGAGACCATTTGGATGATGGGAAATTGGTTTTCCATAAGATGGCCAAAAATGACCATAATGGCATGATTTAGGAAAATAGGGTTTCTATAATTCCCCTTGGGGTGGCCTTCTGGTTAGGGGTGTCTAGGGATTATGTGGTCAAGATCACCAAGTATCATGGCCATTGGAATTTTCTAGGTACAAGTTTGCTTGAAGATCTTGAAATGGCATTAATTTGGGCTTACAAAGGAAGTGGTCTAATGGTTGCTCAAATGGGTTTGCTTCCAAAAGATGAAATGCAGGAAATGCCAAAATATTCATCCCCTGAATTTATCAGAATTATTGGAGATGCCTAGCATGGTTAAAACATTTCTGGACTAGAAGTGGCAGTTTTGAAAATATTGGCTAACTGGGAAATATTGCATTGGAGTATGCAATATTTTTGCATGGATGGTCTTTATATGGACATGGGGTCCTCTGGTATTTTTGTGGAATTTTTAGAGCTATGGAAATGGGCTTTCCTTTTATAAGGGGAGAAAAAGGATTAAAAGGTTCGATAATTAGGGCTAGGGTTTTCGAGGGAAAACCTAAGCACCAAAATTATCACGGGTGATGGAGTGGTCTGTGGATTACTGGGAAAAATTCTTGAGGGAGCAATTCCCAAGTCAACTCATCCTCACAGATTTGAAGAAATATTTAGGAAAAGAGAAAAAGTTTTTCAGGTGTCAGAAAACACCACGAAAATTAGGTTTAAATTTTCGGGGTGTTACGGACCTTCCCCCCATAAAAAGAATCTCGTCCTCGAGATTAAGGAGGTTATACAAGATAATTCTTGAACGATCCATTTATACCCCAATTAAAAACTTTTTCTACAAAATAATAGGGTTTTTAACACTCAAGAGATTAGCACTCCACAAGATTTTTATTTAAAACCTTATGATATTTCTACCATACTCAATGCATTTAAGAGATGGCATGGCAGGGGCTCACACCAACAATCAACATAGGATCTACCACCATGGTTAAAATTAAATCTAAGGTTTTTAGCTCAACCAAACACAACGTGGCAAGATCAAACAATATCTACAACCAAACTATCAACCAACAAACGAAGATTTAACTCGGCAAACAATACCCAAATTTGGCAAAACAAAGATTAGGAATATGCTGATCATATCCTCTATCTAGGGTTTTTATTTTAGAAAAGCTGTATATACACTTTCATGTATACACAGGTTTTGTAAAAACAACAGGGTTTCTTTTCAAAAGAAAATATCCGTGTCACCAATAATTGGCTGACAGACACAGTGGGATAGGGCATTTCCCAAAATCATTTTGCAAAATTTTCCCTAAAAGAAATACTGGAGAGACGAGGGAATGATTTCTTGAGAAAGGGATAGAGGCACACCGTGGCTATCGGCCTACTCGCCGACGTGTGGGACCGGGGTCCACCTGGCAGTCTCCCTCTTCCTTTCTCTCTTCTTCTTCCTCGCCCTCGCTTGCTCGGTGCACGGCTGGTTCCCAGTGCGCGGAGCACTCCACTACGGCACTGCGGAGCGTGCGGTCCGTCGACGTCACGGCCATCACGGCTTTGGGGAACATGTCCTCGATGGTTTCGCGCCACTGCCCGCGATTCTTTCTCTTTTCCCACGTGCGGTGTCGAGGAGCGGCATCTGAGCTCCGGCTATAAACCAGATATCTCTGAAATCCTCTCTTCTTTCATCGCAACCATGGGCTTCATCCAAAGCTTCTTCAGAGCCTACGTCGAGATGCTGGAGAGGGCGGGCTTCATCGAGCACGTGCTCATCGTCGTGCTCTTCGGGATCTCGTCCTTGGTGGTGGGCACACTTCTGTTTGCGGCGGTGGTCTTCCTGATCTTCAGAAAACACCACTAAAATTAGGTTTAAATTTTCGGGTGTTACAAAGAATGAAGCTCTAGAGAAGGAAGTGAAGGAACTCAAGGAAATCCTCGCAAAGGAAGGATCACAATCGAGGAGGTCGAAGAGGAAGACGATGTCATGGACGAAAATTAGACTTTGTAGTTGGACCACCATGTTTTTATTTCTCGTTAGCTCGTCTTTTGTTTAAGCATTGACCTCCCAACTTGTGATATGGCAATGTTAGAATGCCTTGGTTTGCAAACTCTATCGCTTTAATCTATCAAACTATGTCTCAATTTCGAAATTTGTTAAAGGAAGAATTTTTTTTTAGTTGTTTCTTTTGATTGTTTCTACTTGTTGTTTTGTGCATGGGTAGGAAATTTTCTTCCTTATAGTTCTATCTATCTTTTACTCATCCATGCTGAAAAACCCCACAGATGCCTCCTCGTCGCGATCCTAACAACAACAACAACAACAACAATGATGCTATGCAGCAGTTGATGGCCGCCCAAGCTCAGTTGATGACTATGACGACTCAGTTTATTGCAGCAAGCAACAACAACAATAACAACCACAACAACAACAACAATCCGCCACCACCACCCCAAGTGGACAGGCTTGCCAGATTTCTGAGGCTTAGGCCTAATAAGTTCTCCTCTGCTACTGAGCCTATAGTGGCCGATGACTGGCTCCGCTCAATCAACAAGGACTTAGTGACTTGTGAGTGTACTGATGCGGAGAAGGTGAGGTTCACCGCACACCTGCTGGAAGGACCCGCTGCAATGTGGTGGGAGACTTACCAAGTAACTCATCCGCTGGAGGGCATGACTTGGGATGCCTTCAAGGAGGGTTTTCGCAACGCACACATTTCCTCTGGCTTAATGAATCTGAAAAAAAGATGAATTCCGCAGCTTGAGGCAGGGTGGTAGAACTCTGAAGGAATACATGGATGAATTCTGCACGCTATCAAGGTATGCACCAGAGGACATTGACACTGATGCTAAGAGGAAGGAAAAATTCCTCAATGGACTTAGGGGAGAACTGAAGATACCCTTGTCTGTGGCTTAGGCTCCCAACTATCAATCTCTGTTGGATCAAGCAATCACTCTGGAGAACAACATAAGGAAGGAAGAAAACAGGAAGAGGAAGTTCAATGCAAGTAAGGTTCATTCTGAGGGAGCACACAAGAGGCACCACATCTCTGAAAGCAGTGGGCATAAGCATTGGAAACACCCCAACAATGGTAATGGCCACAAACATCATGGTCACAACCAAAATGGTGGATACAAGGGCAACAATGGAGGATTCTAGGGAAACCATCACCATGGACATAACCATGGAAGTGGACAGCATTGTCCCAACTTTGAGGGGAAGAAGGACTTGTCTTAGGTGACTTGTTTCAAGTGCAAGAAGACGGGGCATTATGCAACTGAGTGCCTAGAGGGAAAGACTGAGAATGCCAAGCCCAACCCTTTCCAGAAAGGACAAGTGAACCACATCAATGTGGAAGAAATACATGATGAACCCGATGCTGTGATTGGTACGTTCTTGCTCAACTCATTTCCAGCATTAGTCTTATTTGATACTGGAGCATCGCATTCATTCATATCAAGAGCTTTTTTAAACAAACATGGGCTAGCCGAGGAAAGCATAGGAAAACCTATTAGAGTGAGTTCACCTGGTCGAGAAATGATAGTAAATTCTGGGTGTAGACACTTAGACTTGGGAATTGGAAAATATCACTTTCCTACGGACCTGGTCATTCTAGAAACCCAAGGCTTGGATGTTATCATAGGGATGGATTGGATGACTCGTTTTGAAGGAATCATATACTATGCAAATAGAGCTATCACCCTCACCACCCCAGAGAAAAAGAAGATTAGGTTCAGATCAACTTTCGAACTTAAGAGAGTTAGGCTAAATTCTCTTAAGGGGGTTAGCCTAGGCGATGTCCTTATTGTCAGAGAATACCCAGACGTGTTCCTAGAGGAACTACCGAGAATGCCACCCGATAGAGATGTAGAGTTTCTCATTGAACTAAAACCGGGTACAGGACCAATAGCTAAGAGACCATACCTAATGGCCGTTGATGAACTGAAAGAGCTCAAGACGCAGCTTGAAAAACATATAAAGAAGGGATTTATTCGCCCAAGTTCATCACCATGGGGAGCACCAGTCCTATTCGTTGAGAAGAAAGATCATACACAGAGGCTAGTCACGGACTACAGAGATATAAATGAGCAAACCATCAAAAATAAGTACCCCTTTCCAAAAATAAATGAACTATTCGATCAATTGGAAGGTGCCTGTGTTTTCTCAAAGATCGATCTTCGATCAGGGTACCTTCAGATGAAAGTTAGAGAAATGGACATACCTAAGACTGCATTTGTTACTAGATATGGCTCTTATGAGTACACAGTAATGCCTTTTGGATTGACCAATGCCCCCGCATATTTCATGAACATGATGAATAAAGTGTTCATGGATTTTCTGGATAAGTTTATCGTCGTATTCATCGATGACATCTTAGTCTATTCCAAAAGCCACAAAGAACATGAAGAACATTTGCGTCTGGTACTGTAGAGGCTAAGAGAACATAAGTTATATGCCAAATTCAGCAAGTGTGAGTTTTGGTTAGAGCAAGTCGGATTTCTAGGTCATGTGGTGTCTAAGGAGGGTATAGCAGTAGATCTTGAAAAGGTTTCAGCTGTAACCAGTTAGGATCCACCAAAGAATGTTGGAGAAATCCATAGTTTTCTTGGTCTAGCAGGATACTACCGAAGGTTCATTGAATTTTTTCCAAGATTGCCAAGCCTATGACGTAGTTGTTGAAGAAGGAAAAGAAGTTTGAGTGGACGGAGGCGTGCGAAGCCAGCTTTCAGGAGTTGAAGAAACGTCTAGTGTCAGCCCTAGTTCTATGCTTGCCTGATTTAGAGAAGAAATTTCAGGTGTACTGTGACGCCTCACGCCAAGGTCTTGGAAGTGTATTAATGCAGGAAGGCAGAGTAGCATCATATGCCTCCAGACAACTCAAGAAACACGAAGTTAATTATCCCACACATGATCTTGAGTTAGCATCAGTAGTACATGCCCTGAAGACCTGGAGACACTATCTGATGGGGAAACGATGTGAAGTTTTCACCGACCACAAGAGTTTGAAGTATATTTTTACTAAGAAGGAGTTGAACATGAGACAGAGAAGATGGTTAGAACTTATCAAAGATTTTGATCTAAGCTTAGAATATCATCCTGGTAAGGCTAATGTAGTAGCAGATGCCCTGAGTCGCAAGGTGTATGTGAATGGCCTCACGGCAGGGGAATTACCCGAGGATTTATGCAAGGCATTCAAGGACCTCCGATTGGAAGTAGTATCAGAGGGTTTCGTAGCCTCATTAGAAGTACAACCAACTCTGATGGACAAGATACGCGAAGCCCAGAAGGGAGACAAGGATATAGAAGAAATCAAAGTCAATCTGAGAGCAGGAAAAGCCAAAGGATTCCATGAAGATGAGCAAGGAACCCTGTGGTTTGAAAAACGTGTGTGTGTAGCCAATGACCTGATCTTAGGAAATTGATTCTTCAAGAAGCCCATGAGACACCTTACTCCATTCATCCGGGTAATACCAAGATGTACATGGATGTGAAGGAAAAATTCTGGTGGAATAATCTGAAGAGAGACATAGCAGAATATATCGCAAAGTGTGATGTATGCAGTCGAATAAAAGCAGAACATCAGAAGCCGGCAGGACTTTTACAACCTTTGAAGGTGCCGGACTGGAAGTGGGATTCTATTGGTATGGACTTCATTACAGGACTACCAAAGACCAAATCGGGTTATGATTCCATTTGGGTTATTGTCTGCCGTCTGACGAAAATAGCTCACTTTATACCCGTAAAGACCACTTATACCAGTGCTAAGTTAGCTGACATTTACATGAAGAGAATTGCGTGCCTTCATGGCGTTTGTCGGAGAATGACTCCCACGAAACAGGGGCAGTCACACTCGCGAAGAGAGTTCGTGTAAGGGGCTGAACACGACGTCAATCAACCCTCATCCGGCGCGGCGACGCTGCTCGTCGTTCCAGAGGAGGGACATCACGGCAGAGAGAGACACGGCGTGTACCCAGGTTCACAGCCCTCTTGTGGAGGTAAAACCGCTACGTCCTGCCTGTCTGTATTGCTGCTTGTAGAGGTTACAGTACAGCGTGCTTGCCGAGGGCACAGTTGTGGCAATGGCGCGTACAAGGGGAGGGAAACTACTGTCTTCTTCTCCCTTGCGCGCAAGTAGCTAGACTAGGAGTAAAATGTGTTCGATCCCTCCATTAGGGTGGTGCACCAGCTCCTTTTATAGGCGCCCCGGGCCTCCTCCCTGTCCTTGTGCAGCGGAGGGGCTACCACATGGCGACAACGGTCGGGAGCTCGGTGTACCGCTGCTTGGGCGTCCATGAGCGCGGTCCATGGGCACAAAAGCTGAGGCCGCAGCAGAGAGGCCGCCGTCCATCCACGGTGACGTCGCGTTCGGCGCGTAGCGCCGGCCTGCTCCCTTATCACCAAAGAGGAAAGCTTGGTGGTCTGCGCCGTTGCCCCTGCTTTGTTGACTCCTTTATCACCAAAGTGGGACTGTAGCTCCGTCGTCACTCTGCGCAGAGGCGCGGTCACTCTGCGGCCACTGCGGAAGCCATGTGCGCTCCGCAGAGCTTGCTTTACAGTGAAGGAACCCTCGCGTGGGCGGGAACGCCCTGTGGAGGATTCTGCGTTGACTTCCCTTCAGGGAAAACTTCCTTGGAGAGGAGGCAGCGGAGTAGAGGCTCCACAGGCCCTAGCTGCCTCCTCAGGCCTCCGCGAGGCGATTCTGCCCCGCGGGCATCCCAGGCTTGCAGGCCTGGTCCTTAGCGAGATTCACTCGCCGAGTGTTGAGGGTTATAGAGGCCTGGCCCAGTACACCCTGGTTCTTACTGGGCTGACAGTAGCCCCCGGGCCCATGACGGGCACGACGCGGTCCAGGGGGCGCAGGCGAAGCGTCATGGGCCCAAAGTGTCCGGCCGGCCCGAGACACGTGGCGAGCGGTTGGTGCGTCTCGGCTTCTCCGGAGGAGGTGGGCGTCGTGGTGGGACCCACGACGCCTCGGAAACCGCCTGAGGTGATATAAAGGCTGCCGCGGCTGTGCCGGCAGCAGTTCCGCCGCATTTACGCCTTTTCCTTCTTGCATACACCTCCGGTGCTCCACTACTCCGGCGATTTCCGTTCTTCTCCGAGCTCTTCCGCCGCCCTTCCTTCGCGAGCCATGGGCCCCAAGAAAGGCAAGGCGGCGATGGTGGAGGCCTCCGCTGAAGCGCAGCGGGAGGAGGAGCTTGCGCCGGCTCTCATCGGCACTCGCGTCTCCACAGCGGAGGCGCTGGATAGGCTGAAGGTCCTCGTCGCCGGGAGGAATAACGAGCATGGCGCCAGCGGCGTCAAGGCGGCGCGCTTCGGCAAGCTGGCGGCGGGGTGGTACCCCATTTTCGTCCACACGCTGTTCGCTGGCTTGGTGCCGCCGTTCTCTCCCTTCCTTGCGGAGGTGCTGGCTTTCTATCAGATCCAGCTCCTGCACCTCCACCCGAACTCCATCCTGATTCTCGCCATCTTCGCCTATCTCTGCGAGGCGTATCTGGGAGTGATGCCCTCCGTGGCCTTCTTCCGGAGCTTCTACGCGCTCCGCAACACGGCGCCCGGCGAGCGGTCTGGGTGCGTGTCTTTCCGCATCGCAGACGGGATGGGCGCCGTCTACATCCCCATGTCGTGGGATGGCGACAAGGCCGTTACGAGGGTGACGAAGAAGGTGGAGGACTTCCGCCAGAAGTGGGTCCTCGTCGACGCCAAGGAGCGGAATGCCTTCTTCGATGAGCCTGAGGCGCCGCCGCTGAAGAACTCAAATTGGTCCAGCGAGAAGCTCCAGCACCAGAAGATTGCCCACTTGGTCTCGCGCATGAAGCTCGTCCGCGAGGCTGGCCTCACGGGGCAGATGGTCGCTGAGGACTTCGTGAGGCGGCGCATCGCTCCCCTCCAGGCGCACACGAAGCCGGTGTGGATGTACTCCGGCCCGGCAGATCCAATGCGCTTGCACCTCAGCGCCCACGCGCCAGACGATGTCGCCTCCATCTTAGGCACGCTCTTCATCGCCCCGGAGATCCCTGTTCCGGGCACTGAGCACCTGAGGCCCCTCCACCAGCTCACTCCAAAGAAGCGCCTCGCAGTTCTGGAGATGATGCCGACGTTCACGCCAGAGGGCTTGGAGGGAGAAGAGGCGAAGGGGGCTGCGGCGCCTGTGGTGGAGGAAGACTTGTTTGGCGAGTCCTCTGCTGCTTCAGACGCCGAAGCTGACGCCGCGCCGGAGGAGTCAACCCCTCGTTAGGGGAGGCGAGCTCTTCAAAGCAGGCGGCCCCTGAGGAGGAGATCCTGGAGGTATCGTCCGATGTGGACGAGGATTTTGTGGTGGCCCCGTCACGACGGGCCACAGAAGAAGAAGACGAAGACGGGGACGATAGCGGCCCGGAGGCCGCGGCAAAGCGGTGCGAGCCCCGCACCAAGGCCATCCACGACCGGGCCGCCAGAAGCCTGGAGAGCACTCCTCTCAAGAGGAAAGCTGGGGCGGCCCCTGAGGAGCCCAGCGCTGGAGCCTCAACAGGCCTGCGGCGCTCCGCCAACAAGGTGTGGGTGGACACCCGCGCCAAGTCATCTGGGTGAGTACTGCTTCTTCTTGACTCGTTCTTGCTTATCGAGAGTTCTTGCCTTTCTCGAGGATCTCACTGTCTTGATTATCAGGGGTCTGGTTCATGCGAAGCGTCGCCGACTCCGCAAGGCTGCGGACGTGCGGCGCGACGCTACGACCGTTGTTGAGGGGCCTACAGCGCCCCTTGGAGAGGAGACTGAGGAGCCCGTGGTGACAGTCACCACGGGCCCGGCTGTTGACGAGGCCATGAGGCCTGTGGGGAGACGCCCCTTGAAGAAGCAACTGCCTCGCCACCTCCTGCCGAGAGTCAGTTTGAGGAGGCGGCGAAGACTCCGTCGCCGCCGCGCCCTGATGCTCCTCTGGAGCCCCCAGAGACACCCGCCGTGGAACGGCGGGGACCAGCACACAGACGCCGGGAGGCGTCGACGTCGAGATGGAGGAGGGAACTCCTCCGCCGCCCCCTCCAAATTCCGAGCCTGAGGGGGAGGCCACTTCTTCTGAGGCCGCAGCAGGCGAGGCTGCGGTTGAGCCTCTGGTGGCTAGGCCTCCCTCGCCAGCCCCCGGGCCCACGAGGAGGTCGTCGTGGAGAACAACGACGCACAAGACGGTGGGGGCCCGCTCCTGTGGCCCCGTGCTGACCCTGGTCCAAGCACTGTGCTTTCTGCACCAGAGGCTGGCGCTGGGGCGGAGGACGTTGCGCCACGTGAGGGCTCTTGGGCCTTGGTCTTGAGCGACCGGAGCCGGAGCGGCGCGAGCCGCCAAGCTGCCCTCCGTTTGGTGAGGGGCACCCTAGACGGGCTAGAGACCCAACTTGCCCTTGAGGAGGCGGAGCTTGGCAGGAGGTATGACGCCCTTGCTGCTGACTGGGCCCGCTTCTTCGAAGTCAGGCGGCGGAGTGGCCCTGACGACCAAGCTCTTCAGGCGCAGCGCGACGAGGCGACGCGGCAGGCCCAGGAGATCCGCGAGAACGCGGAGCGCGAGGCGCAAGAGGCCTTGGCGCCGGTCCAGGCGGAGCGCAAGGCGGCTGCAGAGGATCGGGAGGCGGCTGTGGCGGAGCGCCAGGCTGCAGCCTCCGACCGAGCGGCTATCGAGACCTCCCTCGCCGACCAGCGCAAGGAGCTGGCCAGCCGCGAGGAGAAGATAATTTCTGAAGCTGAGGTGGTGAGGAAGTCTCTGGAGCAGCATCGTCTGTCGCTGGAGGCTCGCGAGCAGGCCATGACGACACGCGAAGCTGAGGTGCTCAAGCGTGAGGAGAAACTGGAGCAGGCGGAAACTGACATGAACAGAGAGCGTGAGGCCTTGGAGTCCCGCGAGAGCAGCTTGGCTGAGGCCATGGGCAAGCACGACAAGGAGGTGGAGCGGCACCGGGAGCTTGTGGAGAAGCCAACCAAAAGCTTGCCGAGAAGAAAAAGGAGGCAGAGGCGGAGGCCCTCACCAAGCAAAAAGAGTACCGCACTGCTGTCACACAGGCCGTCTCCCGGGAGTATGCTGGGAAGTTCAAGAAGCAGGAGGACGGCTTCCAGAAAAAGCGCAGAGAGCTCGGCAAGCGCATTCGCCAGCTGGAGGAGTGGAACGCCAACTTGAAATCCTCGCTGAA
Organism: Poa pratensis; assembly: GCA_947311845.1. Lineage (NCBI taxonomy): Eukaryota > Viridiplantae > Streptophyta > Magnoliopsida > Poales > Poaceae > Poa > Poa pratensis. Next base: position 59,668,545 of record CAMZMU010000055.1, on the reverse strand, counting down.
GCGCGCCAAGGACGCTAATCTCCGCACGGAGCAGGCCCTCGAGCGCTCGGAGCAGGACCTCACAGCCCTGATGGCAGACATGCAGGAGCTGAATGCGCAGGTGGCCCCTGTTGTGGAGAGGGTCGAGGAGGCTGAGCAGAGCGCGGTGGCGGCACGGGTCTTGACGCAGCAGCGGGAGCGTATGTTCCGATCTTTGGTGACGCGCGGGAACGCTCTTGCTGCGAAGCTGGGGGTGGATGCTCCTGCCGTCCCCGTCCACGGGAACGCCGACGTTGCCACGTATCTGACCTACTTCGACCAGCTCTTCTCCGTCCTTGAGGGCCCTGTGGCGGAACTCGACGATGTTGTCGACGAGGAGTGCCGCAAGCTCCTGCTGGTGGCGGTCGAGCGCGTCTTCGTCAACCTCAAGCGCCTATATCCATGCTTCGACTTCGAGTCCGTGACCGAGCCCATGGGGATGCTCAGACCGAGACGCGCCTCTTCAACTCGCTGCGGGAGGAGATCAACGACTATGTCAACCGCTTCAAGAGGGTCGCTGAAGAGCCGGCCTCTGGCGAGGAGGAAGACGCGAGGAGGAAGGCGCGGGGAAGATGACGCTGAGGAGGATGAGGCCGCCAAGACTTCGCTTAAGCTGCTCCTGCCACAAGTCGCGCCTGAGGCGCAAGTTATCTTTGTTTAAAGACTTTGTTTCATTTGTGATGGTCTGTAAAACACTTTATTGTGCTGCAATGTGCGTGTGCCCCTCGACGGGCATTTTATCCCTATTCCATGCCTTTTTCGCTTTACGTCGTCAGGACCCGTCTCTTAGCGCTATGACTCCGCCACTACGGTATGCCAGAGCAATGACTCAGCAAGGCCGGGGGGTGTTTAAGGCTTAGAGAGGTAAGAGCTCTCGAGTCGCGATGCTCGAGGGCTCCCCTTTGACGCTCAAGCAGTCCATGAAATGCGAGGAGAAAATACCCGCCCGAGGGACGGAAGTTGCTCGTGAGAGGAAAAACACAACGCCTGAGGTGTAAGCGCAGGACTTAGCTTAGCGAGGTTCTGCCCTCGTGGAGGGCGTTGATTTCCCTGAAGATGTGCTTCCCTCTTTGGGTCTGGAGCGTGACTCCACGAGCCTTGGGGGGACTCTTGTTCCCTGTGTAGGTTAGAGGTGGAACCAAAGCAAACATGGTAGAGAAACTCATGCGCGCTTATAGGTTTCCTCATGGGTGCCTCGCGAGGAGAGTAAGTACCAAAGGTCCTTAGGTGAGGTGGCAGGTTTGGGAGCAAGCCCCTGGGCCAGAGCTCTTTGGTGAGGTAACAGGCGTGAGAGCGTGCTCACGTGTTAGAGCTCGGATCCTTTTGGGTTTTGCGGTGCTGCTGGGATGCTCCCGAGGCACAGTCACCGTACTCAGCCCCCGCTCGCGAGGTGCGCAAGGGGAAAGATATGAGCGCGAATGAAAACACAGAGTAACGAGAACTAAAACTCACCCCCAAAATATTACATAGCGGCGCCGCAGCGCAATGTTTCACTAGGAAACGAATTGGTTCGTTACACTTGGGCTTGCCAAGATAAAGTTTCCATGTCGAGGCATGGGGACCACATTCAGTGGCTGAGACTCTTCACGGCCTGCGGCGGCACGTTACAGGAAGAGCTCAGAGGGACTGGCCCTCAGAGAGAGAAGCTTTTGTGAAGCTTGGAGGTGAAGCTGTGCGCTTTCCTCTAGAGACAAAAAATGCCTGGTGTGATAGAGATCACGGGTAGAACTTGCGTAGATGCGCGATGTTCCAAGGGTTCTTGACCGGGATGCCGTCCTCCGTCTCGAGGCGCACCGCGCCAGGTCTGGCGACATGCGCGACCCTGTAGGGGCCTTCCCACATGGGCGAGAGCTTGTGGAGACCTTCCCTGGAGAGGATCCTCCTGAGGACAAGGTCGCCTGTCTCGAGAGTGCGCGGACGTATGTGGCGGCTGTGGTAGCGTCGCAGGTCTTGTGGTATTTTGCCGCTCTGAGGGCGGCTCGGCGGCGCAACCCGTCGAGGAACAGCAGGTCGTCGTTGTGGAGGTCTTCTTGATTGTCCTCATTGAAGGCAAGGACCCTTGCGGACCCGTGCTTGATCTCTGTGGGGAGGACTGCTTCGGCTCCATACACCAGGGCGAATGGCGTCTCACCAGTGGGTTTGTAGGGTTCGTGCGGATGGACCAGAGCACGGAGGGGAGCTCATCGATCCAGCCCTTGCCGTAGCCCTTGAGGCGGTTGAAACTTCTCGTCTTGAGGCCCTTGAGGACCTCAGCATTTGCTCGCTCGGCTTGACCATTGCTCTGTGGGTGAGCTACCGAGGCGAAACAGAGCTTGGTGCCGAGGCTCTCGCAGTAAGCCCTGAAGATGCCGCTGGTGAACTGTGAGCCATTGTCGGTGATGATGCGGTTTGGCACACCAAAGCGGCAGACCAGGCCTCTGATGAACTTCACGGCTGCCCTGGCGGGATGGTGCGCACCGCTTCAACCTCTGCCCATTTGGTGAACTTGTCAACAGCCACGAAGAGGAAACGGTAGCCCCCTTGCGATCTCGGGAAGGGTCCCAAGATGTCCAGCCCCCAGACCGCGAACGGCCAGGAGAGCGGGATGGTCTGGAGTCCCAGTGCAGGCTGATGGACTTGCTTGGCGTGGAACTGGCATGCATCGCAAGACTGAACGATGGTGACGGCATCTTGAAGCACTTGAGGCCAGTAGAAACCGCTCCTGAAGACCTTGCCGGCGAGGGTGCGCGCGCAGGAATGGTGGCCGCACTCTCCACTGTGTATGTCCCTGAGGAGCATGCGTCCTTCCTCAGGAGGCACACACTTGAGGGCAATGCCATTTGGGCGCTTGCGGTATAGGTCTCCCTCCAGGATGTAATAGGATTTCGCTTGTCGAGCGACTCGTTCTGCCTCTGCGTCTTCCTCGGGAAGGACTCCTTTTAGCAAGTAGTCCTTGAGCTCGTCAACCCAGCCTGTTTCTTGGTGCACCATGGTTAGCATCAGACGCTCCCCTGAGGATGGGCCACAGTTGGGTGCGCCACCTGTGGGAGGTGGTGGGAGTACTTCGTCTGTGCTTGCAGCTGGTGCTTGCAGCGGCTGCTTTATGGATGCCTTGGAGAGCCTCTCTTCAAAGACACCTGCGGGCTGGGCCTCCCTTCGTGATGCGCGCTTGGCGATGTCATCTGCTTCCTGGTTCTCCTTGCGCGGGATGTGCATGAGCTCCATGCCCCTGAAGTGCTTCTCGAGCTTGCGGACCTCTTCAAGGTAGGCAGCCATATGGCTGTCTTTAGGGGTGTAGCTCTTGTTGGAGAAGTTGACCAGGAGCTGGGAGTCGCCTTTGATGAGTAGGTGCTTGACACCGAGGGCAATGGCAGCTCTGAGCCCGGCGAGGAGGCCTTCATATTCAGCGATGTTGTTGGAGATCTTGTCCATCGTGAAGCACAACTGGACGGCATAGTGGAGCTTGTCGCCTTTAGGCGAGGTCAGGACAACGCCAGCGCCTCCGTTGCGGCAGGAGAAAGCTCCATCGAAGTGCATGGTCCAGTGGCTTGGCGTCGTATCTCCAGGCGGTATAGTTTCTGCTTCAGGAGGCTCTTCAGGAGTTGGGTCTGTCCATTCGGCGACAAAGTCTGCCAGTGCTCTTCCTTTGATGACCCTTGTGGTGTCAAAACGCAAGTTGAAAGGCTGCAGCTCGATGTTCCACCCTGCTACGCGATCAGTGGCGTTGGGGTTGCGCAGGATTTGCTCCAGAGGGAATGATGTGACCACCGTGACAGGGTGGCCCTGGAAGTAGTGGCGCAGCTTTCTGGAGGCGATGAGCAGGGCGAGAAGGAGCTTCTGCTGCGTAGGGTACCGCTCGCGAGCATCTCTTAGCACAGTACTGACATAGTAAACTGGATGCTCGACAAGGGTTGTGGAGGGTGACGCAGCGTTGGCTCCCTCGAGGGACTCCTCAGGCCCTTTGGCGAGGTTTCCTTGTGGAGGAGTCTCAGCAGGGGTGCCTGAAGTAGGCTCGACAGCTGGCTGTGGGTCTGGCTCTGGGCCTGGAGGGACTTTTTCCTTGTCGGGAGGCTCTGGACTTGGAGTGGCTGCACTTTTCTTGGGGAGGACTGGCTCTTCTCTTTCGACCACCAGGACGGCGCTTGCGGTTTGTGGAGTGGCTGCAAGGTACAGCTTTAGATGCTCGCCCGTCCTGGGGGCTACCATAACTGGTGCGCTAGCCAAGTACTTCTTCAAGTCCTCAAATGCCTTGTCTGCCTCTGGAGTCCACTTGAAGGTGCCGGACTTCTTCATGATCTTGAAAAATGGCAGGGCCCTCTCGCCAAACTTGGAGATGAAGCGGCCCAAGCTGGCCATGCACCCAGCTAGGCGCTGCATGTCCTTGAGGCGGCGGGTGGCTGCATTTCTTCTATGGCCTTGATCTTGTCAGGGTTTGCTTCTATGCCGCGATGGGACACGAGGAACCCGAGGAGTTTGCCTGAAGGTACCCCGAAGACGCACTTGGCGGGGTTTAGCTTGATGTTCACCTTGCGCAGGCTGGCGAAGGTCTCCTCGAGGTCCTTCAAGAGAGTGTCTCCCTCGCGAGACTTGACTACGATGTCGTCAACATATGCCTCTGCATTTCTTCCCATCTGAGCCCCCAGGGCGATCCTCATGAGCCTCTGGAAGGTGGCGCCGGCGTTCTTCAACCCGAAGGGCATGCAAGTGTAGCAATACACGCCACAGGGGGTGAGGAACGCTGTTTTCTCCTCGTCCTCTTTAGCCATTTTGATCTGGTGGTAGCCTGAGAAGGCGTCCAGAAAACAGAGGAGATCACAGCCGGCTGTGGAGTCCACGATCTGATCAATCCTTGGCATGGGGTATGGGTCCTTGGGGCAGGCTTTATTTACATCAGTGTAATCGATGCAGAGCCGGCCTCCCCCATTGGGTTTTGGGACAACCACGCCATTAGAGACCCAGGTGGGGTGGGCAACTTCTCGAATAATGTCTGCTGCTTTTAGCTTTTCTACTTCTTTGATGATGAAGGCTTGCTTCTCAGGGGCTTGTTTCCGTGCCTTCTGCTTGACGGGGCGTGCGTTTGGACACACAGCTAAGTGGTGCTCGATCACCTCCCTTGGTACGCCGGACATTTCTGACGGAGTCCATGCGAACATGTCAGAATTTGCCCGAAGGAAGGCGACGAGCGCGCTTTCCTATTTGGGAGGTAAGCCAGCGCCTATGGTGACGCTAGCCCCCGAGCCCTCAGCCCCCGAATCGCTGGTGCTCAGCGACACCTTCTTTGTAGCAGCCTGCTCCTGAGAGAACAGCTGCTTCTTCTTCTTGGGCCTCGCGAGGGGCTCCAGGTCTTCGTCAGCAGGGAACGCCATGGCAGCAGCTTTGTAGGCGAGCTCGACAGCGCGTGTAGCGTCCTGTACGTGACCATGGATGGTGATGGTGCCGCCGCTGCCAGGGATCTTGACCATGTTGTAGGCGTGATGCGTGACGGCCATGAACTTCGCGAGGGCGGGGTAGCCGAGGATGGCGTTGTAGGGCAGGCCAATGTGCGCAACGTCGAAGTCGATGAGCTCGGTGCGATAGTTTTGCTGCGTGCCAAAGGTGACTGCAAGCCTCACTTGCCCCAGAGGCGAGATTGAGCCGCTGGTGACCCCTGTGAAGGGCCTGGAGGGCATAAGCCACTCGTAGGGCACTTGAAGCGTCTCAAAGGTCTCGACAGAGATGACGTTCAGGCCTGCACCCCCATCAATGAGCGTTTTGCCGACGGCGATATTGTTGATGGTGGGGGTGCACACCAGCGGGAGGGTGCCTACAGTCTTGGTGGACTTGGGGTGGTCCTTGGCGTCGAAAGCGATGGTGTACTGAGACCACTTGAGGGGACGCGATGTCTCCACCCCGGGCAGCGCTGCGTTGAGCTCGCGGGCGAACTGCTTGAACTGATTGTTGGACTTGGGCGCCTGAGCCCCGCCGAGGATGCACGCCATGGCGCCTCTAGGGGCCTGGTAGCCCCCAGGCTCCTCGTCAGGGAGATTGTTGTTCTTCTCAGCGGCGTTGGCCTGAGTCCCTTGAGGCTTCTGGTAGCCACCTTTGCGTCCGCCCTTGCGGTAGTTACGGCCTCTGCCGCGACCACCGCTGCCTTCTTCCTGCTCGCGCTTCTTGCTCAGTTGCTTGAGGTCGTAACAGTTCTCTGTCGCGTGGCCGCGCCTGTTGTGGTAGATGCAGAAGGGACGGTTGTCGATCTTCTTCTCGCCATCCTCTGCAGAGTCCTCCGAGCGTGCTTAGCGCCGGGCTCAGCAGCCAGCACAGCAGTAGGCTTGCGCTTGGTCTCGTCACGCTTCTTGTGGGCCTTGGATCCCTCTGGGGGGTCATCTGCAGAGGCCACCTTGGTGAAGAGGAGACCCTCTTCAGCCTTGGCACACTTGTCTGCGATGTCGAAGAGCTTCACGACAGAGGAGAGGGTATCATGAATGCCGAGCTTCTCAAGCATCCTGCGGTTGGTGACGCCCTCTCTGAAGGCAGCAATGACGTGCGAGTCAGGGATGTTGGGGATTTTGTTGCGGACTTGGCTGAAGCGCTGGATGTACTTGCGGAGAGTCTCGCCAGACTTCTGGCGTACGGCGCGCAGGTCGTTGTAGGTGAGGGCGCGCTCGTACGTGCCCTTGAAGTTCGCAACGAACTGCTTGCAGAGGTCCTCCCAGGAGTCGATGGAGTCCTCAGGGAGGTTCAGGAGCCACGACAGGGCAGAGTCCCTGAGGGCGTGCGAGAACCAGTTCGCCATGACCTTGTCGTCTCCTCCCGCAGCCTGGATGGAGGTGGTGTAGAGCTGCAGGAACTCGATGGGGTTGTTCGTGCCATCGTAGCCCTTGGGGAGGTCTGGCCTGAACTTCTGCGGCCAGACGACGCGGCGCAGGTTGCGGGTGAAGGCCGTGCAGCCAGTGGCGTACGTGGCCACACCGCCCTGGAGAGCTCTGCGGTTTTGGCGCCCGGCCTGGCCAATTTCCTCGACGATGCGCTTCTGGAGGTCCCGCTGGCGCTCCATCTCCACCCGCGCGTCCGGCGGCGTCCGCTGCACGATTTGACAATCATGCGGCGAGGACGCGTGAGAGGCGGCTTTGTTTGCCGCAGCCGGAGGTGGTCCTGGCGGAGGCGGAGGCGCTCCATGCGCGGCGGTGCCTGCGCGCCCGGAGTTGTGGTGCACCAGGGAGCGCGAAGGTGCTGGAACCGCGCGCGGCGCAGCCGCGATGTCGACGAGGTGCTGGAGACGGCCAAGCCAGTTGTCGTGCGCCTCGGCGGTGGGGCGGTAGCGGAAGAGCTCTGCTGCCATGAGCAGCGCAGTGTTTGGGCTGGGCGCCGGGCGTCCAAGCGTGGACGCGCTTTGGCGCCGAGACGGATGCGAGGACTCAGCGTCCTCGCTGTGCTCGTGGTCGACGTCTTCGTCGTAGCGGTCGTCCTCATCCTCGGGGTGCTCCACGCGTGGCTCCGCAGTAGTGCGCCCCGAAGCGCGGTTGGTGCGCGGACGGCCGCGTGGCCTGGCGGCGTGGACGACGGGCTCGGTCTCAGCTCGGCCTGACGCGCGCGGTTGGCGCGAGCAGCGCGAGTGTCCGCCATGGCGTTGAGGTCGATGGAGGTTGAATGCGCGCCTCAGCCCCCTACCTGGCGCGCCAATTGTCGGAGAATGACTCCCACGAAACAGGGGCAGTCACACTCGCGAAGAGAGTTCGTGTAAGGGGCTGAACACGACGTCAATCAACCCTCATCCGGCGCGGCGACGCTGCTCGTCGTTCCAGAGGAGGGACATCACGGCAGAGAGAGACACGGCGTGTACCCAGGTTCACGGCCCTCTTGTGGAGGTAAAACCGCTACGTCCTGCCTGTCTGTATTGCTGCTTGTAGAGGTTACAGTACAGCGTGCTTGCCGAGGGCACAGTTGTGGCAATGGCGCGTACAAGGGGAGGGAAACTACTGTCTTCTTCTCCCTTGCGCGCAAGTAGCTAGACTAGGAGTAAAATGTGTTCGATCCCTCCTTAGGGTGGTGCACCAGCTCCTTTTATAGGCGCCCCGGGCCTCCTCCCTGTCCTTGTGCAGCGGAGGGGCTACCACATGGCGACAACGGTCGGGAGCTCGGTGTACCGCTGCTTGGGCGTCCATGAGCGCGGTCCATGGGCACAAAAGCTGAGGCCGCCGTCCATCCACGGTGACGTCGCGTTCGGCGCGTAGCGCCGGCCTGCTCCCTTATCACCAAAGAGGAAAGCTTGGTGGTCTGCGCCGTTGCCCCTGCTTTGTTGACTCCTTTATCACCAAAGCGGGACTGTAGCTCCGTCGTCACTCTGCGCAGAGGCGCGGTCACTCTGCGGCCACTGCGGAAGCCATGTGCGCTCCGCAGAGCTTGCTTTACAGTGAAGGAACCCTCGCGTGGGCGGGAACGCCCTGTGGAGGATTCTGCGTTGACTTCCCTTCAGGGAAAACTTCCTTGGAGAGGAGGCAGCGGAGTAGAGGCTCCACAGGCCCTAGCTGCCTCCTCAGGCCTCCGCGAGGCGATTCTGCCCCGCGGGCATCCCAGGCTTGCAGGCCTGGTCCTTAGCGAGATTCACTCGCCGAGTGTTGAGGGTTATAGAGGCCTGGCCCAGTACACCCTGGTTCTTACTGGGCTGATAGCGTTCCTAAGAGTATCGTGTCTGATAGAGGAACCCAGTTCACATCTCATTTCTGGAAACAGTTGCATGAATCACTAGGAACCAGATTGGAATTCAGTACGGCATTTCATCCACAAACTGATGGTCAGACTGAGAGAGTAAACCAGATTCTGGAAGATATGCTAAGAGCTTGTGCGCTCGATTATGGGTCTAGCTGGGATGACAACCTGCCATACGCCGAATTCTCCTACAATAACAGTTACCAAGCAAGCATTGAGATGGCGTCGTTTGAAGCTTTATATGGGAAGAAATGCACTACCCCATTGCTGTGGAGCGGTGTAGGGGAACGGAGTTTCTTCGGACCTAATATAATCCAGGATGCTGAAGAGAAGGTCAGACTGATCAAAGACAGATTGAAGATAGCCTAGTCTCGACAGAAGAGCTATGCAGATTCCAAACGTAGAGAAGTTACCTACGAGGTGGGTGATAGAGCCTATCTCAGAGTATCACCACTTCGTGGTGTAAAAAGGTTTGGAATCAAAGGAAAGTTAGCACCGCGATTCATTGGACCATTCAAAATCCTTTCCCGCAAAGGTGAAGTGGCCTATGAGTTGGAACTGCCGGAAATTCTGTCTGCAGTCCATAATGTGTTCCATGTCAGTCAGTTGAAGAAATGTCAACCCGAGATGTTGGGGACTCCGTTGAAGGATATTGTACCCCTCGAGGAAGTACAACTGGAGAGTGATCTGACCTATGAAGAGAAGCCCATAAAGATATTAGAAACATCAGAAAGAATTACCCGTACCAAAACCATTAAGTTCTGCAAGGTTCAGTGGAGTCATCACACCAAGGAAGAAGCCACCTGGGAACGAGAAGATGACCTTCGAGAAGACCATCCTCACCTATTTGCTGACCTTTCCGAAGCTCGGGGGCGAGCTTCCTCTTAAGGGGGTTAGTCTATAACATCCCAATTTTTGCAAAAATAAAAATTCAAGCATGGCATGCATCATTTCATTGCATTACTACTTTGCACATTGACTTTCAAAAATTTCAAAAAGAAATAAAACTATTTTCCTTAAAAGCAATGGGATATAATAAATTTTATTGCCCAATTATCTTTTGTAAATGAAATTGCGTGAAAGTGTTACCAAATAGTGTATTTTGATAAGGTTTGATTTTACAAAAATTTACAAATTGGTTTGAATCAATTTGGAGTTTTAAAACAGAAGTTATAAAAGTATTCAGAAAAGAAATAGGAATTTGAACAAAAAAAATAGGAAGAAGGCCACCTACCCGAGCGAGCCTGCCAGCCCAGCCCAGCCCATTACCAGCACGCAGCGTAGCCCAGTTTTGGCCCGCGGCCTCTCTCCCCTCTCTCTCTCACAGACAGGTGGACCCCACCTATCCTCACCGACACGGAGTCATCTCCTTCCCCCAAATCACGCCCACGAACGCGTCCAGGAAACCGTCAAATCAATCCGCTTGAATGCGGCGATTTACTCCATCTTTTCTTTCCTCGTTTGCTTCTACATAATCCCCTCTCCCTCCTCTTCCATTTGCCCCAAGAAACCCATCCCGAGAGCCCCCAGGCTGCTCGTGCGCATCCACGAACCACCGCCACTGCCGCCGGCGAGGGTTTCATTTTCCGGTGAACCTCGGCAACCCCGAGCCCTTCTATCCCTCCCTTTCTCTTTCTTTTGTTGTTGTGCACCACCCTGACATGGCTCGACATTTTTCCCGTCATCAGATCAACGCATCCGTGCTCGACCGACGCCAACCGCCGCGGGAGCCAACTACGGCAAGGAAATGGAGGAGCACCGGAGCACCTCGACGTCGCCTACCTCGCCACCGTGTTCGCCTCGACCTCCCGCATCCGTCGGTATAATCCTCTCCTCCCCTTTCTCTCTGTAGCCCTAGAAACGCTCGACGCCGACGTGTCGCCGGCCATGGCGCCACCGTGCCCGGAGTCTCTCTGGTACACCGGCGCCGCTCTGTTTAGGTCAATTAGATCTCGACATTCTATTTTATTTTTCTACCGAATCGGTACCAGCCAATCAGAACACGCCACGTAGCCTTTTCTTTTTCTTTTTTCGGCTGGATTAGTAAATAGGGCAGAAAACTTGTCAAACTTTGAAAAATCATATCTCTCCAACCGTATTTCCGTTTTTGATGAATTTTATATCCACGGATAGCCCTGATCTTCTAGTTTATTTCTACATCATTAGTTTTTCTATTAGGTATCTTTTATTTCGAGTACTTTGCAGAGTAGTATTTCGGCTATTTAAGTTATAACTTAATTTCTAAAAATGATTTTTTCAGCAGAACCTTTGGTAATAGGTCGGTATTTTTGTCCTCTGTCCAGAAAGGGTAACATACGTTTTATTTGAAAAAAAATTATAACAGAATCAAAAGGAAGTGTTGTAGGGCCTTTTTTTGTTATTAAATTGTTCTCGCTATGTTATTTAAAGTAATAAAATGATTTTTGCTGCATTGTTGCATCGCATGCATTTAATAGCAGAGGAAATAAAAAGTGTAACAAGTTTGTTTTGGTGTTTGTTCATTGACATATCATGCATGCATACATGTTTATGTATTGTTGTAAATTATGTGTTTATGTTTATTTTGTTTTGCTTGTTAGATTGTGAAGAGGAGCAAGGTTATTCTTGTGATTGCTTTTCTTGCTGTGCTTGCTCATCCTGTTACCAAGGCAAGTGACATTCATAAACCACCCATTATTTTCCTATATGCATTAGTCGAATATTTGAGTAGTATGCATGATAGGAACTTTTATTAAATTATTATGCTATGCTAGTTAATATGCTATGCAAATTCCTAGTAGTGTGTAGCCACCCTTTTTACCTTGTACCGCAGCCTTATAAGTTTTATTAGATGCTTAGCAATGCTATTAAATTGTTTACTATTGAAATGTGGAGGAAATTTTCTAAGTACTAAAGTTTAAATGCACACCTGGGTGGATTGGATGAATGGTTTATGCTGAGTGGCTACTCGGGGCTGTGCTTGTGGTTGTCATCACCTAAGGTAGTTTCATCTATACTTAGGGCCATGAGCATGGTGGTTTTTACCTGAGAGTGCACTTGCGGTTTGCCACCCAGGAACAAAGAGATTACTAAGTCCCTCCAAGTTTAGATGCTTCCCGTGCAACCTTTTGACAATGGACTCTGTCTTGAATCAACTAAGTTGTGAGAGTTCAACCTGTCAGCTTGACAAGCAGATGTAGAGTTTTTATAGGTGGAACGGGTCTTGCTAGTATGGTTGAATTCTTCTTCTGAAAGATCTTGTCTCAATTCTCTCCTTTCCTTAATGCACTCCGCGTGTATAGGACGTTTGGGTTAATTGAGTCTAAAGGTGAAAGTGCACAAGCTCTGCAGAGTAAAAAACTAAGTACTTAGCCGTGTCCCCGGTGATGGACAACTTCGAGCAGCTGGACAAGGATGGACGGAAGAATCTCAACACCGTTTTCAAGAAGTAAAATTTGACTAAAGAAAATATTTTGCGCATGGGTTTCATCCCTTGGCGCCAAGTCTTTGAAAATAAAAACTCTTTTACAAAAGATAGGAGAAAACTTGCTTTCTGCAAATAGCCTACAACTCCACCAAGCCAAATACTCATATAGTGTTTAGACTTGTCAATTATATCCACTATAGTCACTTGCCAATACATCATTGTATTGACCTCCTTCGGGGGCTGCATATTCAAATGTGCAGGTACCTCAGATGAAGAATAAATTCTGGACTCGAGTCTACACCCAACATGTCTGCCTGGGGCGCATGCTTGAAGATAGAGGCTCATTGCTATTTCTTTTCCACTTGTGAACTCTGAAGTTTTGCTAGCCTTCAAGGTTATGCACTTTGTAATAAAGCTATACTTGGCTACTCTGGATCTCGATGTAATAATTTTGATACTTATGCAAAGATACATTGAGTTTTGTACTGTGGTGCTAGCATTGATCCAGGGACTAGCACATACACATGTGTTCTATCTTCAATAAAAGGTGGGGCACTACAGCCTCCATGCGATTCCTTCAAAAGGATCAAACGTAGCGAAGACTCGGGTATGCATAGTTTTTTAGCCTTAAACAAAAATCCTTTGTGCAAATAAAAATCATCAATTCCTTTATGTTCCATGCACATGGCAAAAATTGGGCCAAAGAAAGTATCCATGTAATAAAGATTCTTGATCTCATCCAAACCCAAAACATTGATTTCAAGATGTGTAAGTAGGCTGGTTTTGCGTGAAAGAGCATCCGCGACAACATTCTCTTTGCCCTTTTTATACTTGATGACATAGGGAAAGGATTCGATGAACTCAACCCACATAGCATGTCATTTATTTAAACTTGTTTGAGTTTTCAAAAACTTCAAGGACTCATGGTCGGAGTGGATGACAAACTCCTTAGGATGAAGGTAGTGTTGCCAAACATCTAAAGCTCGAATCAAAGCAAACAATTCCTTGTCATAGATGGGGTAATTCAAACGTGCTCCATCAAGTTTTTCGCTATGGTAAGCAATTGGTCTACCATTTTGCATAAGCACGGCTCCAATGCCTAAACCACTAGCATCACAATGAATTTCAAATGTTTTGGAAAAATCTGGTAAGGCAAGAAGAGGAGCTTCAGTTAACAACCTTTTGAGCTCGTTGAAGGCAAAATATTGCTCATGGCCCCAAATGAACGGTACATTTTTCCTGGTAAGTTCATGAAGAGGGCAAGCAATGGTGGAAAAGTTCTCAATAAAGCGGCGATAGAATCCGGCAAATCCAAGAAAACATCTCAACTCGGGAAGTGACATAGGAAATGGCCAATTGCGAATTTCTTCGATTTTAGCTTCATCAACTTCAACTGCATTGGAAGAAACAACAAATCCTAATAAAACAAGCTTGTTTGTTGTAAAAGTGCATTTGGAAAGATTTGCAAAAAGCTTTTCTCTTTGAAGAGCGAACAAAACTTGAGCAACATGTGAAGTGTGCTCATCTAAAGATTTGCTATAGATCAAGATGTCATCAAAGTATACCACAACAAATTTTCCAATGAAAGGTCACAAAACATGGTTCATAAGACGCATAAATGTGGAACGTGCATTGGAAAGACCAAATGGCATGACTAACCATTCATAAAGGCCAAGTTTAGTTTTGAAAGTGGTTTTCCATTCGTCACCTTCACTCATTCGTATTTGGTGGTATCCAATCTTAAGATCGATTTTGGAAAATATAGTGGCCCCACATAGCTCGTCCAACATATCATCGAGTCGCGGGACAGGGTGGCGATACCTTACGGTGATGGCGTTGATGGGGCGACAATCCATGCATAGGCGAAGCGTGTTGTCGGCCTTGGGGGCGAGGATCACGGGCACGGCGCACGGACTCAAGCTTTCTCGAATGTGACCCATGGAGAGGAGCTCTTGTATTTGCCGCTCAATTTCCTTGGTCTCCTCGGGGTTGGTGCGGTATGGGGCGCGGTTTGGTAGAGGGGCGCCGGGGATGAGGTCGATGAGGTGCTCAATCCCGCGTAGAGGAGGTGGTCCCGGTGGCACTTCTTATGGAAACACGTCTTCAAATTCCTGCAAAAGAGACATCAAAGGCGGAGGAAGGTTTGTGAAGTTGTTAGTCAAGGAAACCTCTCCTTTGCATATTAGGACATTGTGGAGTATGGATGGGTTTTCTCGCAACTCTCTCATCTCTCTTTTGGTGCCAAGCAAGGACATGCCTTGTGGAACTCTCTTAGTGTGTACGCTCTCATTTGGCTTGATGCTCTCACTCACATTTTGGTGGATCTCTCTGTCTCCACTCTTCCCACTTGAAGCTTTCTCTTGTTGTGCTCTTGCTATAGTCTTGGCATTGTCGGCAATCACTTGGCTTGGTGTCATGGGACGGAGGACAAAGTTCTTGTTGCTCTTGAACCTATAGTAATTGGTCCTTCCATCATGCAATGCACCCTTGTCATATTGCCATGGGCGTCCAAGAAGCAAGTGACAAACGGACATAGGCACAACATCACAATCAACGGTATCTTCATATGCTCCAATCTTGAAGGACACTTGCACCATGTGTTGGATCTTGATGGATTCGGAATCGCTCAACCATTGCACATGGTATGGGTGTGGATGCTTCTTTAACTTCATGTTGAGCTTATCACAAAGCTCTTTACTAGCCAAGTTGTAGCAACTTCCACCATCGATGATGACCTTGATAGACTTTCCATTGATTCCCGCTCTTGTTTGAAACAAGTTGCATCTTTGGTCTTCTTCTACTTGGACAATGGTGGTTAATGCTCTTGCCACAACCAATGAGGGGTTATTATCACAATCGCAATAGATGTTATTGGAGTCTTCTTCAACATGTTGTGTTGCGGTGGCTTGGTTCAAAGCATGATACTTGTCTTCACTCATAGACCCATAATCTCCCGTCTCATTAACAATCACGACTTTCTTGTTTGTGCACTCAAATGATTTGTGTCCTTGTCCTCCATACTTGTAGCATTGCAATCGTCGTGTGCCGGACGAAGATCCTTGAGGTGCATTGCTTCAGGGAGGAGCCTTCTTGAAAGGTTGAGTAGCTTGAGTGGGTGGTGTAGAAACTCTTGGAGGACCTTTAGTGTTTGCTTGAGGAGGAACTTGCGTGGATGTAGGCGTTGATGATGAAGGCTTGTTAGCGAAGAATGCCTTTGTCTTGAGGTATTTGAGCTCTTCAAGCACTTGACGCTCGGCCTTTGTTGCTTGATGGACTAGCTCAACCATGGTGGCATAGGGTTGAAATTGCACAATCTTCTTGATTGGATAGTTTAGGCCATTCATGAAGCGAGCCATGGATTGTTCTTCCGATTCCTCAATATTGGCTCTCATCATGGAAATTTCCATCTCCTTATAGTACTCATGAACGGATTTCAACCCTTGCTTCAAATCTTGCAACTTCTTGTACAAGTCTCTAGTGTAGTGACTTGGCACAAAGCGCTTGTACATCGCTTCCTTCATCTCAACCCAAGTGTTGATTGGTTGTTGGTGGTTGTTCACTCGTGTATCTTGAAGTTGTTCCCACCACAAGATAGCATATTCTTCAAACTCCATGGATGCTAGAGCAACCATCTTGTCGTTGCAGTAGTGCCAGACTCGGAAGATCTTGTCAACTTTGAGTGCCCATCAAAGATATGCATCCGGTTCACTTGTTCCATAGAACTTGGGCATATCAAAGCGAAGGTAGTTCAAGCTGTCATCATCATCTCGACGGTTTGGAGGTGTGATGTGGGTTGGTCCCGATCTTCACGGATTTGGACAGAGGGAACGATGAACACGAAGAACAAATGATGAACACAAAGGGGAAAAGGCAAATAAGATAACTAGCAAGACAAATCCGGACGAATTCAACCGGTAACAAGTCCCCGAGGGCAGCCCCCGATTCTCCTTCTCCAAATACACCTTACTCTTAGGATTGTTTCTCTCACCGGTCAACCCTATCGGTCCAATCACCACAAGAGGAGTGATTGGTGAGTAATCGCAACTACAAGGAGGAGTCTTGGTATCCACTAGAGGGATCTTCTCCACAAGGGGAGGCCCTGGTTCATCTCCACAAGGGGAGGCCTTGATTCATCTCCATAGGAGGCTCAACTCAATATCTCATCATCGTCTAAGCCTAGATCTAGCAAAAGATGTCCTATAAATAGTGTTGACCAAACGGGGGTAGGTGGGGAGAGATTACACGGGCCATCTGCCCGAACTGATTCCGCATTGGCGGTCGTACCGCTGGCTTAGCCGGTAGTACCGCTGGTGCGGGCAGGCGTCCGTTCATCCCACGTCCCCGGTACCAGTTGGTACCGCTGCTGCTGCCACTGGCGGTACCGGAAGACACGCCCAAAGTGAGTTTTCTGCGGTAGCTTGGGCGGTAGTACCGCCGGCGGGGGGCGAGTCCTGGCTGACTGGGCCAGGGGCGATAGTACCGCTTGAACCCAGCGGTAGTACCGCCGCCTGGGATTTCTTCTCCATCTTGTCTTCATCCTCTTCGTATTGGCTCGATTCTTGTCAATCTTCCGCACTTCCTTGAGGATCTTCATGGAGCTGATTCCTGAGTATGCATAGAATGTCCGAATGAAGTAGCAAGCCGTTTAAGGGAGTGTCAAGATCACACATAGATAGGAGTGAATTCACCTTATCATGAAGAGCTTTGACTCTAGCTCTTGTCATTGGACCACTTGTTGTAGGAGCCGTAGGTCGGGCTACATCATCTCCCCCCTTGGGAAAGAGTCATCCTTGACTCTTGTTCTTCCTCATCACTCGATGTCCCAAGGTATGGCGATAGGTCGGTGACGTTGAAGGTGTCATGGACCAAATGCTTGGAGTTGGAGATGTCGATCTTGTAGGCATTGTTGTTGATGCGCTTGAGGACCTTGAAAGGGCCGTCTCCTCAAGGGTGAAGCTTGGACTTTCTAGCATCCGGAAAGCGCTCTTTTCGCAAGTGTAGCCAAACAAGGTCTCCTTCTGGAAATATCATGGTGCGCTTGTGCTTGTTCATCTTTGTAGCATGGTCTTCATTGTGCTTCTCTAGCGTGGTTCTTGTGTCTTCATGTAGCTTTTTCATGTAAGCGGCGCGCTTGTCGAAGTCCATGTTGACTTGTTAATGGAGTGGAAAGGGTAGCATGTCCAATGCGGTGCAGGGGTTGCAACCATATACGATCTCAAATGGGCTTCTCTTTGTTGCTCGGTGTAGTGCTCGATTGTAGGCAAACTCGGCGTGTGGAATGCACTCCTCCCAATTCTTCAAGTTTGGCTTGATTAACACACGAAGGAGTGTAGAGAGGCTTCGATTGACCACTTCGGTTTGACTATCCGTTTGAGGGTGGTAGGCGGTGGAGAAGAGTTGCTTGATTCCCATCTTGGCCATCAATGTCTTCCAAAAGTAGCTCACAAACTTGACGTCACGATCCGAAACAATGGTCTTGGGCACTCCATGAAGACGAACGATCTCCCTAAAAAACAAAGTGGCAATATGTGAAGCATCGTCGGTCTTGTTGCATGGTATGAAATGTGCCATTTTAGAGAATCGATCAATGACGACAAATATGGAGTCCTTGTTTGTTTTAGTGCGTAGAAGGCCTAAGACAAAATCCATAGCTATGTCGGACCATGGCCTATGCGGAATGGGCAAAGGAGTATATAAGCCATGAGAGTTTAGAGTAGACTTAGATTTGAGGCATGTCGAACATCATCGAACTAGGCGTTCCATATCACGCTTCATTCTTGGCCAATAGTAGTTGGTGGCGAGCATGGCTTAGGTCTTGTCGCGTCCAAAGTGACCCATGAGTGAGCCGCCATGTGATTCCTTCAAAAGGAGCAAACGAAGCGAAGACTCGGGAATACACAGTTTGTTAGCCTTAAACAAGAAACCTTGGTGTAAATATAAATCACCAATTCCAAGCATCGGTGGCATACAACTCCTTTATCTCATCCAAACCCAAGACACTAATGTCAAGAAGTGTAAGTAGGTTGGCCTTGCGGGATAGAGCATCCGCGACCACATTGTCTTTACCTTTCTTGTATTTGATTACAAAGGAAAAAGACTCAATGAACTCAACCCACTTAGCATGTCTTTTGTTCAAATTTGTTTGACTTTTCAAATATTTCAAGGATTCATGATCGGAATGTATGACAAACTCCTTAGGACGAAGATAGTGTTGCCACACATCCAAAACACGAACCAAAGCAAACAATTCTTTGTCATAAATGGGGTAATTCAAGCGAGCTCCATCTAATTTCTCACTATGGTATGCAATGGGTCTACCATTTTACATAAGCACTCCTCCAATGCCCAATCCACTTGCAACGCATTCAATCTCAAATGTGTTTGAAAAATCCGGAAGGGCAAGGAGTGGTGCTTCGGTTAACAACCGTTTGAGCTCATTGAAAGCAAAATCATGTGCGTTGCCCCAAATTAAAGGTACATTTTTCTTTGTAAGTTCATGGAGGGGGCAAGCAATTGTTGAAAAATCCTTTATGAATCGATGGTAAAATCCGGCAAAACCAAGAAAACATCTCAACTCCTCAAGTGACATCGGAAAAGGCCAAGTCCGAATTGCTTGTATCTTTGATTCATCAAGTTCAACACCATCCGAAGAAACAACAAAACCCAAAAAAACAAGTTTGTTGGTGGCAAATGTGCACTTAGAAATATTGGCATAAAGCTTTTCATTGCGAAGAACCAACAAAACTTGAGCAACATGAGAAGTGTGCTCTTCCAAAGATTTGCTATAAATAAGGATGTCGTCAAAGTATACCACAACAAATTTGCCAATAAAAGGACGCAAAACATGATTCATGAGACCCATAAAAGTAGAAGGTGCATTGGAAAGACCAAATGGCATGCCAAGCCATTCATAAAGACCAAGCTTTGTTTTAAATGCGGTCTTCCATTCATCACCTTCACACATCCTTATTTGGTGGTATCCACTTTTAAGATCAACTAGCTGGCTGGCCCGCGCATTTGCGCGGCTAGGTTTTTTATATTTTATTTGCCTGATGTATGACAAACACTTAATTATTATTTCATTTTAATTTACAATATATGAATAGATTCATACCAAATATCTTGAGGAATTATGAATGGATACTTATGTGTTGAAGATTGAGGCAAAACGATATTTTTTCTTTCACTGTAACGTATATATTTTTCCTGGTCACTCATTTAAGAAACCCCTGAGATTTTAGATTTAAGAATGAATGGCTAATATTTCAACTATTTGCTTGTTCGTCCATGGATCCATCTTCATAGGTCTGAATCCATACATGCTCATCTTACCTTTGTTGTTATTCTTTGCACTTATTGTGCTTCGTTGGTTTTGAATCGACTTTTACTTTTCATCCCTATTTTGATAAGAGAACCCAATTTACATATTAAAATAATTTTCTAAATAGTTTTCACCCATCTGCCCCATTATAATCTACAACACTATTAGTTTTGTAGATATTTCTACCTGACCAGAGGAAGTTAAACGTTAGTTGTTGTCTCAAGCATATAACTACTGACATATGTAGCAAGAAATCAGAGGTGCACTTGCCGGCCGAGATCACGTAATGCAACCTTGACAGGCTGCTATCTTCTAATGCAACCTGGAGTCCTGGACGGGTTGCTGCCTGGATCAACCGATTATGCTCCTGGCCGACTATATCCGGCAGCAAAGCCTTGCTACATATTTCAGTAGTTCTATGCTTGAAACAACAACTAACGTTTAAGTTAACTTCCTCAGGTCAGTTAGAAATATCTATAAAACTAATAGTGTTGTAGATTATAATGGGGCAGATGGGTGAAAACTGTTTTTCTCTGAAGCATATGAAGTAAAAGTAATCGTTTGGAAAATTATGGGCACCATTAGTGGAGTGATTACAAAGTAATCGAACTTGTAATATGTAGAACAGTCACAAAGATGTTACGCGCTAGAAAAACAACAATGTGAAAACCAATACAGATAGATAATATTTGTCTATATTTCATAAATACTGTTGATAATGACATAATTATTCATCCCTACGAAAAAATTAAAGTAAAATAATACGCTTTATTTCCATATCTTCTCACAAAAAGGGGCAGTAATTGAAAATGGTAGCCAGATTTTTCACATACATCATAGATCAAAAGCTGCATAAGCATCTGTGTTTTAGAGACCAATTAATCGATCACCTTGGCTCCACTCCCATTCTCGGCCAAGATTTCAACTTTAGTCACTTTATTAAAATCACAGTTTTTTTTTTGCGAAGACAAACACAGAATTACAGCGACAAGTTACAAGAAGGCCCTCGAAAGAAAAGAAATCACAGACCAGTCCTTTTGCAACTCAACGACGCCGGAGACGACGAGCGCTGTCGGTGGCGCGCCGCTGCTCAAGCTCCGCTTGACGCCTTGGATCCGGAGCCCCCCTAAGCAAACGGGAAGTCGCCGAGCACCGATCTCGAAGGATCTACACCAGAAGACGCCGTCGTCGTCACGCCGCTGCACCTCTGCATCCGCCAAGTGTTCGTGCACCAGATCCGCCGTCTCGCGGCCTCCGGCAAAGGGGGAGACGAGCCGAACGGCTCCGCAGAGCCGAGGACTCGCTGTAGGCGACGGGTCGACGCCGGAGCTCCGCGGAGCGCCACCGTCGAGGAAGAGGACCGTCACCTGCAAAACCACCACCGAGCGCGCCTCCTCCGCCATGGCGCCACCGGCTGCAACCCAACTCACACCTAACTTACATATGCACAGATCCGTCGATTCCCCGTCCTCCCGCCGCCGGAGCGGCCGCCGGAGGGCGGGCAATCGAGCGGATCGACGGCGCTGTGTCGGCGCGAGCTGGAGGTCCAAAAGTTCGCCTCTCTGCACTGTAGATGGGGAGAGGGACGCTCCAAGGTACGTCTTTTATTAAAATCACAGTTGATGAGGAGATAGTAATTCATCCCTTCAAAAAAAAATGATCTGATTAAAAGGTGCATGATGAACTATTGGAGGAGCAATACGGCAGAGCAATCGACCCTAGACGATATGTACTGGCTAGCTTTCCATCAAAACTGGATAGCTTCCCTGTTAGTAGTCACGGAAGATTTTCGTGGCGCATTAGCAATCAACTAAACAAATAAATGCCAAATCATGAGATCACTCGCTTGTTCCCCTTCATGTTCAGAAACCTTCGTTTGCTCCCATGGTACAGTAATTAGGATCAACAATAATAACCGATGGTTGCCTGCATGGCTAGCTAGGAACGTGTGAGCAGGTTGCTTTCTGTGAACGCGCATCACACGATGCCTCAAATACCATTGAGCCGAGAACACCGGCGGCATTGCTTCCTGATACGCGGACGTCCGCCAACGCGTAAACTTTGATCAGACGCTTCCATATGCCCCAATCTGAAGCGGCGGCGCTGCGCTAGAAGCCAGCGACGATGGACGGCCGCAATAGCAACGCCGATAGTCCAGCTCGGTGGTGCACACGCCGACACGCGCTGGTGCGTCGTCGCGGACCAGGCGCGCCGGCGGTCTTCCACATCCGCAAGCGGATCGGCCGCAGTATCGGCTGCAGAACCATGACTTGCACCAAAATAATGTAATCGGAACTTTGCATTAGGTGGTCAGTTCAAACAATATTTTCCCGATGAAACCGAGTAATAAAATTTAATCTAGCATTGCTTGAGTCCACATGCATGATCGGAAGATAGCCAAGCGCCCAGCTTATGCAAACTGTAGTCTCACGTTGATCACGAAATTTACCGCTGCCGCTTTGATGTCCCACCATGTGTTTGCCTGATGTCGTCATCAATCCACAAAATTGGTATCGCCAATTCGCCATACGGAGTCGTCGAAGAGCTTGAGGCAGACTCGATCAGCGCTCCTCGTTTGTTCCTAAGCTTCCTTGGAGGGGGATCGCCGGCTTCCGCTCATGGTAGCTTCCTTGGACGGTATCTTCAGCTCGTGAATCGCGATGGTCTTTACGGTCGCCAGATCGAAACATTGCTGTTGCACGCCCTTCAATGCGCGCTTATATTAGGGCGTGAACTAAGAGTCCTCGTTGAGATAAGGATGGAATCAATTTTTTACCTTTTTTGGTGGAGTTCTTTCTACATACGGGGCACAATATTCTCTCAATAGCTGCGTGATTTCATAGAACTTTCAACTCTGTGTGAGATATGGTTACGTTAAATCTGGGCTGTCCTTTTTCCATACCTTATGCTTGGTTAATCCTAGCCGTTCATTGTCTTGTGTTTTAATTATATAATAGATTTTGGAGAATATAGCGAAATCACAAAGCTCATCAAGCATATCATCAAGTCGAGAGATAGGATGGCGATACCTAACGGTGATGGCGTTGATGGGACGACAATCCATGCAAAGGCGAAGAGTGTTGTCGTGCCAAGATGACGGGCACGGCGCACGGACTCAAGCTCTCGCGGATATGTCCCATGGCAAGAAGTTCTTGTATTTACCGCTCAATCTCCTTTGTCTCCTCGGGGTTGGTGCGGTAAGTAGCGCGGTTTGGTAACGGTGCGCCGGGAACAAGGTCGATGCGATGCTCGATTCCGCGTAGAGGAGGTAGTCCCGGTGGCACTTCTTAAGGGAAAACATCTTCAAAGTCCTTCAAAAAAGACAACAAAGATGGATGATGGTTTCTGAAAGTGTTAGTCATAGAAACTTCACCCTTGCATATGAGCACATAGTGGAGGGTGGATGGGTTCTCTCTCAACTCCCTTATTTCTCTTTTGGTGGCAAATAGTGTAACTTTTGTAGGGGATGTCTTTGAAGTGTCACACTCATTTGGCTTGTGTCTCTCACTTTATGGTGGGTCTCTTGCTCACCACTTATCTCACTTGACGAACGACCTTGTTGTGCCCGTGCAATAGTCTTGGCGTTGTCGGCAATGACTTGACTTGGTGTCATGGGACGAAGGATGAAGGTCTTGTCGTTGTTCTTGAAGCTATAGTAATTTGTCCTTCCATCATGCATAGCACCCTTATCAAATTGCCAAGGACGTCCAAGAAGTAAGTGACAAACGGTCATAGACACAACATCACAATCCACGGTATCTTCATAGGCTCCAATCTTCAAGGACACTTGCACCATGTGTTAAATCTTGACGGATCCGGTATCACTCAACCATTGCACATGGTATGGATGTGGGTGCTTCTTGAACTTCAAGTTGAGCTTGTCACAAAGTGTCACAGCAGTGGAACACGGGGTTCCCCTAGTGCTGCCAAAGTGGGTCCACCCCATGTGGGCCCAAGATGAAGATGGACAAGACCAAGACTCAAGTCAAGCTGGCGGGTTCACCGTCTGCCCCGCAAAGGCCAAGCAAGGCCTACGTCGGCAAAGGACTTCGGTCCTGGGGGCCTGCCGGGTCCCCGAACCAAGCAAGAAGGCAAGGAAGGACCCGAGAGCCCGAGTTCCCGGCAGGAGGCCAGGGTCCCTCTCGGGTACTTCCCCACATCACTATGGATAAGCTCTCCACCTCACGCTAGAAGACCTCAGAAGACTTGGGAAGCAAGGCGAAGGTAGCGCGGGCAGGAAGCACAGCCCGTGGTGGTGTCAGCCCCTGTCCACCCCAAGGCGGACGCTCCCACCTAACCCAAGGGAGACGCTAGGTTGAGAAGAGGCCACGTCTCCCCCTAAACTAGATAAGGAGGGTCCTTCACGCGGAAGATCCCTCGTGCCCCTCACGTGACCCTGTGGCAACCCCTTAGCCTATAAAAGGAGGACCAAGGCACGGAGGAGAGAGGGGGTCGAACCGAGAACAAGTCAAACCAGAGCAAGACTAGACTAGGGCTGCGAAGGTAGAGGGGAAGGTGATCTCCTCCGGGTCTGGATTTGTCCTTCTTCTACCTCCAGCCAAAACCCTTCCGGGTACCCCATCCAGGAGGTTCCATTGTAAGCCACACTATGAAGAACCCATCAATCCAGACATGCAGGAGTAGGGCTTTTAGTCTCCGGGTGGCCTGAACCTGGGTAGCTCCTTGTGTCCATTTGGTTGCATGCTTTGATCGTGGAGAGGAGAGCTTGATCAAGACTCCGCCCGAGAAGACGATTCTTAGCCTCCTTCGTGCCCCGTGCCGAACCTAAAAGGGGGTATCCTCTACTCCCGGTGTCCGTGCATCGAGACACGACATCTGGCGCGCCAGGTAGGGGGCGCAAGCGCTAGTTTCATCTTCATCAAGTTCATCGGCAAGTTCTTCGTCAAGCATGCCGCCGAAGAAGAAGGGAGACCCTGCGGCGTCCAAGCCGATTTCTCCCTCACGCACTCAAGCTTTAGCTGATCGCCGTGTTGCTGGCGCGCGACGGAGCGTCTCTCCGTCCCCGCCTCCCACGAAGAGGGTGGCGCCGGACGAAGTGGACGGTCGCGACAAGAACAACGGCCCTGGCGGAGCGGCGGCTCCAAAAGGCACCACCATGCCTCCTCCTCGCTCGGGGAGAAGAGCGTTTGCAATGGCACTAGCAAGGAGCCCACCGCTGGAGGAGGGAACCATGGCGTTCGCCCCAGCGGGGATCCACGAGCATCCAAGAGCAAGACCTCCACGCACTCGCCTTCGGACGCGCAAGCTCGCCAAGCAAGGCTCCTCGACTTCACCGATGGTGGTCCGTGGGTCGAACCCACTCAAGCTCCCACCGTCGACGATCCCGGAGCAGCACAAGACAAGGCACGTGATCCACGAGGCCAGCTTCGTGGTGAACGTCAAGCTAAGACGGCGCCTCCTCGCACCGCACCACCGATGGCTGATCGGCTAAACCGCGATCACGGCGAGGCCATCTCCATCGGGTCGTCTACCTCGCGCAACCCAGATCTTCGTGATGAGCTCAACAGCCATCAGAACGAGGATATGCGCACCCGCATCGAGCGTCGCCAAGAACGTCACCACCGGGAAGATTGGGGCATCGACCTCGCCGAAGGCTGTCTTGCTCTCGCCCCCGAGTTCCGCCACTTCAACTGGCCCAAGAAGTTCAAGATCGACGTTCTCCGCTACGACGGCACCACGAACCCCCGGACTTTCTGCAGATCTACTCTCTTGCTGCAATGGTTGCCGGGGCTGACGAGGTCATGATGGCCAACTGATTCCTGTTGGCCCTGAAGGGAGATGCCCAGACTTGGCTTCTCAACCTTCCCAAGTGCTCCATCCGTTCCTGGCGGGCACTGAAGGAGCAGTTTCTGGGGGCTTTCCAAGGCGGGTACGAGCGCCCGGGGGCTCCCAGTGATCTCCACGACTTCAAGCAGCTGCCGGGTGAAACTCTCCGCAAGTTCATCCAGCGCTTCACCCAGAAGATGAATACCATACCGTGCATCAAGGAGGAGTTGGTGATCCAGTCCTTCCACGCCAACGTTCGCAACCCCAAGATGCGCGAGAAGCTGAGCATCCATCGCGTCGAGTCTGCACGTAAGCTCTGGGAGCTTGCAGATCGGTGCGCTCGAGCTGAAGAAGGAGTCAAGTTCCCCGGAGAGGATGAACCCGAGGACAAGGTCACTCCAGCCAAGAACAAGAAGCGGGACCCTGGACCCGACAAGCGGATCTTCGCCACCGAGCCTCTTCCGAAGAAGGCCAAGCCCGCGCCGACTTCCGAGGAAAAAGGCGAAGGTGATCCCTGGTGCCACATCCATCCAGAAGGCAACCACTGCTCAAGGACTGCCGCATGCTCAAGAACCTCGCCATCTGGGAGCAACGCCGAGCCGACGGGGTCAGTCAAGACGGTTGCTACAACTGCGGCACTGCCGGGCACATCGCTCGTGACTGTCCCACGGGTCGCCAAGGCGGAGGCGGCCATGGGTGGAACCGAGGCGGTGGCCGCGGGGGCCATGGACGAGGACGCGGCGGTCAAGGTGGTCGCGGGTACAACACTCCAGAGGCCGCCCACGATGGCAACGGGGAAGCTCTGGCCCCCAAGGAGGCAACGGCGGGAAGTATCAAGAAGTCACTGGAGTTGTCGGGTGCATCCACGGAGGGTCTTCTCTGCCTCCCTCCAACGGCGCCTGCAAGAGACTTGTCCGAGAGCTGAACGCGGTTGCTTCTGCTCCGTCCAAGCCCCTGGACTGGTCCAATCAAGTCATCACCTTCGACCCAGAAGACCACCCTGCCAACACTGCCGGGGTTGGGACCCTGCCGCTGATCATGTCGCCCGTCATCCACAACTACAAGGTCACCAAGATGCTGGTCGACGAGGCTCCAGCCTCAACTTGCTGACGGCAAAGG
This sequence comes from Poa pratensis, assembly GCA_947311845.1. Taxonomy (NCBI): domain Eukaryota; kingdom Viridiplantae; phylum Streptophyta; class Magnoliopsida; order Poales; family Poaceae; genus Poa; species Poa pratensis. The sequence continues at coordinate 59,642,230 of CAMZMU010000055.1, read as the reverse complement.
TCCTGGCTATCCTTCAAATTCCCCTGTCTCGCCTACAAGACACCGGAGTGTTCCAAGGCGTGAACGGAAGTGTTACTCGACCCCTCGGGAAGATCACCCTTCCGGTCACCTTCGGCGACTCCAAGAACTTCCGCACCGAGGAAATCGTCTTCGACATCGCCGACACCCGCTACCGTACAACGGCATACTTGGCAGACCTGCTCTGGCCAAGTTCATGGCCGTCTCCCACTTCGCCTACAACATGCTGAAGATTCCGGCGCCGTGGGGCGTGATCAAAGTCAAGGCCGACATCGACGATGCTATCTACTGCGTTCACCAGCTGAACCAGACGGTGGCAATCATGGCGGATGTCCCTCAAGGTGTACAGGAGGATGATGCTGGGGCTCTCCCCAGGGGCGAAGGGCACCCTGGGGGCTCCACATCTACTCCCCCAAGAAGGCGCCATTCCATGGCGATCCGCAGCTGACCAAGAAGGTGGCGCTAACCAGCGACGGAGTTCGCTCCATCACCATTGGCGCCCGCCTCACCGACAAATAGGAAAGCGCGCTCGTCGCCTTCCTTCGGGAAAACTCTGATGTCTTCGCGTGGGAGGCGTCAGGTTTACCCGGTGTTCCAAGGGAGGTGATCGAGCACAAACTGGCGGTCAATCCGGGGGCTCGCCCCGTGAAGCAGGTTCTCCGGAACCAAAGCAAGGAAAAGCTGGAATTCATCATCGCCGAGGTGGACAAGTTGATAGAAGCTGGTGTCATCCGGTCGGTTCCCCGTCCAATCTGGGTGGCCAACCCCGTGGTGGTACCGAAGCCCATGACCTTCAAGTGGAGACTCTGCATCGACTTCACAGACCTGAATAAGGCCTGTCCCAAGGACCCTTTCCCCCTGCCGCGGATCGACATGATCGTGGATCCACGGCCGGGTGCGAGCTGCTGTGTTTCTTGGACGCCTTCTCCGGGTACCACCAGATCATGATGTGCTCGAGGACCAAGAGAAGACGGCCTTCATCACTCCCAAGGGCTGCTACTGCTACACCCGGATGCCTTTTGGCCTCCGGAACGCCGGCGCTACCTTCCAGCGCGCAATGCAAGCATGCCTTGGGCCGCAGCTGGGCCGCAACGTTGAAGCGTACATCGACGACATCGTGGTCAAGACCCGGTACAAGGACTCCCTCATCCAAGACCTGCACGAGACCTTCGAGAACCTCCGCCGGGTCAACTTCAAGCTCAACCCCGACAAGTGCGTGTTCGGGGTCCCCTCCGGCAAGCTGCTGGGTTTCCTGGTCTCTCACCGAGGGATCGAGGCGAATCCGGACAAAATCAAGGCAATCGAGCGCATGGAGGCCCCGGCGGGTCAAGGACGTACACGCCTCAACGGGTGCATCACTGCACTCGGGCGCTTCATCTCAAGGCTTGGGGAGCGGGCCTTACCGTTCTTCAGGCTGCTCAAGAAGTCAGGCCCCGTGGAGTGGACCCCGAGGCCGAGGAAGCCCTGCAGTCCCTCAAGCGCTACCTCGCCTCGCCACCAATCCTCGTGGCACCAGAAGAAAGGAGCCCCTACTACTGTACATTGCTGCCACCAACCAGGTGATCAGCGCTGTGCTTGTGGTAGAGCGTGACGCTCCTCCGAAGAAGTCAAGCAAGATCAAGGGCAAGCGACCCGGGAACTCTCTCCCGGGACAACCATGCAAGAAAAGGCTGCCGGGTGACCAGGGGTCTAGCGATCCTGACGTCACTGCAACCTTACCAGACGGTGCGGAGCCCGTCAATGGAGAATCTCCCTCCGACGAGACTTCGCCGGGGGCTACCTCGTCCCCACCCCAAGACGTCGACATGGAGGAAGCCGAGCCCTTCAGGACTCGCGACCCGCAAGGTGCAGCACCCGGTCTACTTCGTCAGCGCAGTGCTGCGCGACGCCCGGGAGCGGTACCCCATGATGCAGAAGCTGCTGCTGGCAATCCTCATTGCCTCCCGCAAGATGAGGCCGTACTTCCAAAGCCATCCCATCACGGTGGTATCCAAGTACAACCTAAGAAGCCCCTGGAGAACCCACTTGCCACTGGTCGCATATCATGGTGGGCCATGGAGCTTCAAGGTTTCGGCCTCAAGTTCGAGCACACGGACAACATCAAGAGTCAGGCGCTGGCGGACTTCACGGCTGAGTGGACCGAGACGGCGTTCGACGACCCGGAAGAGGAAACCTGCCTCCCCGGGAAGGAAGATCCTAGCGCCTGGACCATGCACTTCGACGGCTCCTACACCAAGGGGAAAGGAGGTGCTGGGGTTGTCCTAACCTCACCAACCGGGGACCGGCTGAAGTACGTCGTCCAGATGCACTACCAAGGGAACATCTCCAACAACACGGCGGAGTACGAGGGCCTGCTCGCAGGACTTCGTGCTGCCATCGGCCTCGGCATCAACAAGATCGTCGTCAAGGGTGACTCTCAGTTAGTCATCAAACAAGTGAACAAGGAGTACGCGTGCCCTCAGATGGCACGTACGTCGAGAGGTCTGGAAGCTGCAGCGGCGCTTCGACAACTTCCGGGCTGTGTACGTCCCACGGGGAGAAAACACGGCCGCGGATGAGCTATCGCAGGTGGCGTCCAAGCAAGAACCAGTGCCTCCCGGGATCTACATCGAGGTCCTCAGGCGACCTTCGATCCACCCGAGAGGCTCGCGGCAAGATCTGCGCCGGGGGCTGGCGACCCTTCTACCTCGACAACACGGGTAGCCAGCCCAGAAGCTCAAGACCCGGCAGCCCCTCTGGCGGAGGAAGCTATGCTTTCTTTCCGTCGGATGGTGCTACCGGTGGAAGGAACCCACCCACCCTGGGCCCGGGACATCGTCAAGTACATCGGAGCACGCCCTCCCGGAGGATGACCACGACGCCGAGCGGGTGGCTCGTCAAGCCAAGCTCTACGTCATGATCGACGGCGAGCTCTACCGGCGACGGGACAACGGAGTCAAGCTCCGCTGCATCCTCAAGAACAAGGCCAAGTACTGCTAAGGGACATCCACGAGGGCACATGTTCAAGTCATGTGGCATCAAGATCACTGGCGGGTAAAGTCTTTCGTCACGGGTTCTACTGGCCAACAGTCCTCAGTGATGCCGAGCAGCTAGTCAAGACCTGTGAAGCCTGCCAGTACTATGCGAAGAACATACATCAGCCGGCGCAAGCTCTGCAGCCAATTCCAATCTCCTGGCCGTTCGCGGTCTGGGGGCTGGACATCGTGGGAAAGATACCGAAGTCTGTCGGGGGCCATGAATACCTTTTCGTGGCCATCGACAAGTTCACAAAGTGGGTGGAAGTGATGCCAGTACCGGCAGACAGCTCAAGCAGCCATCAAGTTCATTGAAGGGATCGTGTACCGCTTTGGAGTACCCAACAGAATCATAACGGACAATGGCTCTCAGTTCACAAGCCGATCCTTCCTCAACTTCTGTGAAGAGCTGGGCATCAAGGTGTGTTTTGCCTCGGTGTCCTACCCAAGGTGCAATGGGCAAGTGGAGCGAGCCAATGCGGAGGTCCTAAAGGGTTTGAAGACCAAGGCCTTTGACAAGTTAGAAGACAAGGGCAAGAACTGGATTGAGCATCTACCAAGTGTCTTGTGGTCCCTCAGAACCACACCAAGCAGAGCCACTCAAGAAACACCATTCTTCCTTGTCTATGGAGCCGAAGCCGTCTTGCCAACAGAGCTCAGGCATGGATCCCCCCGGGTACTTGCCTATGATGAAGACGCACAAGCTGAGAGGAGGATTGATGACATCAACTTCCTGGAAGAGGTGCGGTGTCGAGCTTCTTTACGATCTGCTCGATACCAGCAAGGGCTCCGTCGCTATCATGATCGCCATATCCGTTCACGGGTACTGGAACCCGGAGACCTGGTTCTCCGCAAGAAGCAGAAGCTTGATAACATGAACAAGTTGTCGTCCAAGTGGGAAGGACCTTATCGGGTGACGCATACCCTGAGACCCGGAGCTGTTTATCTGGAGGACGAGAAAGGCAGGCCGGAGGGCAACGCCTGGAACATCGAGAATCTCCGGAAATTCTACCCCTGAATACGAACATGAATCGCAGATAGTTCGAGTCAACTAAGCACGCCCAAGGGGCTAGTGTTCTGTATAAGGGTGTAAGAATCGTCGCCAAGGAATAAAAGATAAGTTTTTCAATTCCGTGAGCCTCTCTTGTTGTCGTGAAGTGTGTTATCCGTAACAACCCCCAAGCAGGGGGCTGACATGGTGCCGGTGGCTGACAGGTCGAGCGCGAGTAGCCTATCAGTAGGCGCTGCCACCTGATCGTGCCGTACTGCCGCGGTAAGAAGTGGAACGGGCAGTGCTGTGTTTTAAAGAACATAAACACAGAAATGCACATTCAACTTTGCTTGCGGGTTGCTTCGGATGAAACACTTTCACGACATGTAAGGGAGGGTCCATTCTTTTCCTACTGAAAGTTGTTATGTGTAGCGCCTCTCCCGGGACAGGAATGGATGCTGAAGAGCGGCTCAGGAGCTGGATACCCGGGAAGGACAAGCAGATCAAGAGCACGGCAAAAATCAGCTAAGTCTTTGCATGTGCATCTTGCATTCTAGGCATAATATCTCGCTCGGAGTCAATATACCACCAACCTGCGCATGCTTGACAGTTGATGAGAACCTTTGCGGGGTAATGCGTCCTCCCCGGGAACGGTCAGATTTCCCTTCTGGCCTAGTACCCGTGGCTGTGGAGTGGACTCCCGGAAGGCATAGTGCTCTTAGGGGTACTGCTACCGGTACAGGCGGTTAGAGTACTTGTCACTAAGAGATCTCCTCTGAAAACTTGACGGCGCGTTAGTGCAAAGGGAAGTTTGGGAAATGACCCCGGGAGTTGAGCCCTAGGGTTGCATTCATCTGAACTTACATTCTGAATTTACAATTATGAATTACATTCAGTTATGCTTTACCTGGGTGCATATCTAGCCTATGCTACTAAGGCCAGCTCAGAGCTCCTAGCTGTGCAGACTTGTCTTCTGTTTTATTGCCTGCCGGGTGCTCGCCTTTTCTCCGGGGACGCCTGGAGGGAGGGAGGGCACTTGCGCAGGATCTTCAGGGACCCCACGGGCCAGGAAACTTCCTAGCAAACCCCGAGACATGCTGGATGCAGACGAAGTACACATGGTCCACGAACCTGTCCATGGCATCCTCTTCCTCCTACACGGGAAGGAGCAAGCAAGTCAAGACAAGAGTTCTTCAAGATCTACTCACCCAACTTTAAGGAAGCCTTGCCTCGAACACATCGTCAAGTTCGTGGAGGAGTTGAGTCAATCGTGGATTGCCTGCGGCTTCTCTCCACAAGTCCTCCTTGATGATATCCTTCCGGGTGGCTAACGCCACTGCTGCCTCCATGGCGGCGGAGCCAGCAATGTTCCCCACCGCAGGAAAAACTAAAGAAGGGCGAGGATGAGGAGTGGCCTCCTTTTCATCAGCGGCTCGAGATCCAGCTTCGCTGGGTGCGTTCGCCGCGCCTCGGAAGATGGACTCCGCCATCGACACGTCGGACAAGGCCAACTCTGCTCTGCCAGACATTGTTCTGCGGGACATGGAGAGGCAAAGGAAGAAGAGGAACAGAGAAAGGCGAGAAGATGTGGCAAATAGGATGGGGTCTGAGGGCTTTTTATAGGCCTCTCATCCCCCACCCACCCGAGGCGGTACGGCTGCCGCTGTAATGGGAGCGCGTTTTGCAAAAAACTCATTCTCATTCACACGAGCGCGACACGGAGACAAGGAGGAAACAAGATCTTCTTCATTTACAAGGACTACAAGGGGACGATCTTTTTTACAACAAAAAGGTTGGCTCCCATCGAGCAAGGAGCACCGCCGTACAATGGAAGGCGCTACTTCCAGAAGTACGTCGTCAAGGCCGCCGGGGAGGAGGTCAACGAGATCTCCATGGCGCCCGCCCGAAGCTCCTCGCCTTCAAGAAGACGAGCTCTCCTCGACCTTGATGTCAGATGAGCTTTCCTCATCATCATCCTCGTCGTAGGAGCTCGAACTGTCACTACTGCTCTCCATGCAGCACTCCACGCATCCGCCATCGACACCGAAGATCTTCACGGAGAGCGTTGCATCTCCGTCGTACCGGAACGCCAAGCATTACCCCCGGGACAGGCGGCGGCCACGGGAGAATGACTTCCACCCCTGACCCAGGAGCATGACGCCTTCAGCGGTGCGCTCCGCCAGGGCCCAGGAGGGGCCATTGGGGCAGCCTTCCACCTGCAGCCAGAAGCCGGAGTGTTGCAACAGTGGAACATGGGGTTCCCCTCGTACTGCCAAAGTGGGTCCACCCCATGTGGGCCCAAGATGAAGATGGACAAGACCAAGACTCAAGTCAAGCTGGCGGGTTCACCGTCAACACACGCATGGCCTACATCGACTAAGGGCTCCGGTCCTGGGGACCTTCCGGGTCCCCGAATCAAGCAAGAAGGCCAGGAAGGACCCGAGAGCCCGAGTTCCCGGCAGGAGGCCAGGCTCCCTCTCGGGTACTTCCCCACGTTCCTGTGGATAAGCACTCCACCTCACCGCGGAAGACTTGGGAAGCAAGGCGAAGGCAGCGCGGGGGAAGCACGTCCCGTGGTGGTGTCAGCTCCTGTCCACCCCAAGGCGGACGCTCCCACCTAACCCAAAGGAGACGCTAGGCTGAGGAGAGGCCACGTCTCCCCCTAAACTAGATGAGGAGGGTCCTTCACCCGAAGGTCCCTCATGCCCCTCACGTGACCCTGTGGCAACCCCTTAGCCTATAAAAGGAGGACCAAGGCACGGAGGAGGGGAGGTCGAACCAAGGACGAACACAAGCTAGAACCAGAGCAAGACTAGACTAGGGCTGCGAAGGTAGAGAGGAAGGTGATCTCCTCCGGGTCAGGATCTGTCCTTCTTCTACCTCCAGCCAAAACCCTTCCGGGTACCCTGTCCGGGAGGTTCCATTGTAAGCCACACTATGAAGAACCATCAATCCAGACATGCAGGAGTAGGGCTTTTAGCCTCCGGGCGGCCTGAACCTGGGTAGCTCCTTGTGTCCCTTTGGTTGCATGCTTTGATCGTGGAGAGGAGAGCTTGATCTAGACTCCGCCCAAGAAGACGATTCTCAGCCTCCTTCGCGCCCCGTGCCGAACCTAAAAGGGGGTATCCTATACTCCCGGTGTCCGTGCAACGAGACACGACATCTGGCGCGCCAGGTAGGGGGCGCAAGTGCTGGATTCATCTTCATCAAGTTCATCGGCAAGTTCTTCGTCAAGCATGCCTCCAAGGAAGAAGGGAGATCCTGCGGCGTCCAAGCCGGTCTCTCCCTCACGCACTCAAGCTTCAGCTGAACGTCGTGCTGCTGGCGCACGGCGGAGCGTCTCTCCGTCCCCGCCTCCCATGGAGAGGGTGGCGCCGGACGAAGTGGACGGTCGCGACAAGGACAACGGCCCTGGCGGAGCGGCGGCTCCAAAGGGCGCCACCATGCCTCCTCCTCGCTCAGGGGAGAAGAGCGTCTGCAACGGCACCGGCAAGGAGCCCACCGCTGGAGGAGGGAACCACGGCGTTCGCCCCAGCGGGGATCCACGAGCATCCAAGAGCAAGACCTCCGCGCACTCGCCTTCGGACGTGCAAGCTCGCCATGATGCTCTAGTCGCTGCCAAGGCCTGATGCAGTTCCCTCCAAGCAGCGGCGACCCCAAGGTCTACCAAGAATGGAGGACTCGCGTCGAGAGGCTCCTCGACTTCGCCGATGGTGGTCCGTGGGTCGAACCCACTCAAGCCCCACCGTCGACAATCCCGGAGCAGCACAAGACAAGACACGTGATCCGCGAGGCCAGCCTCGTGGTGAACGTCAAGCCAAGACGGCGCCTCCTCGCACCGCGCCACCGATGGCTGATCGGCTAAACCGCGATCACGGCGAGGCCATCTCCATCGGGTCGTCTACCTCGCGCAACCCAGATCTTCGTGACGAGCTCAACAGCCGTCAGAACGAGGATATGCGCACCCGCATCGAGCGTCGCCGAGAACGTCACCGCCGGGAAGATCGGGGCATCGACCTCGCCGAAGGCTGCCTCGCCCTCGCTCCCGAGTTCCGCCACTTCAACTGGCCCAAGAAATTCAAGATCGACGTTCTCCGCTACGACGGCACCACGAACCCCCGGGACTTTCTGCAGATCTACTCTCTTGCTGCGATGGTTGCCGGGGCCGACGAGGTCATGATGGCCAACTGGTTCCCTTGGCCCTGAAGGGAGAGCCCAGACTTGGCTTCTCAACCTTCCCAAGTGCTCCATCCGTTCCTGGCGGGCACTGAAGGAGCAGTTTCTGGGGGCTTTCCAAGGCGGGTACGAGCGCCCGGGGGCTCCCAGTGATCTCCACGACTTCAAGCAGTTGCCGGGTGAAACTCTCCGCAAGTTCATCCAGCGCTTCACCCAGAAGATGAACACCATCCCGTGCATCAAGGAGGAGTTGGTGATCCAGTCCTTCCACGCCAACGTCCGCAACCCCAAGATGCGCGAGAAGCTGAGCATCCATCGCGTCGAGTCTGCTCGTAAGCTCTGGGAGCTTGCAGATCGGTGCGCTCGAGCTGAAGAAGGAGCCAAGTTCCCCGGGGAGGATGAACCCGAGGACAAGGTCGCTCCAGCTAAGAACAAGAAGCGGGACCCTGGACCCGACAAGCGGATCTTCGTCACCGAGCCTCTTCCGAAGAAGACCAAGCCCGCGCCGACTTCCGAGGAAGAAGGTGAAGGTGATCCCTGGTGCCACATCCATCCAGAAGGCAACCACTTGCTCAAGGACTGCCGCATGCTCAAGAACCTCGCCATCCGGGAGCAACGCCGAGCTGATGGGGTCAGTCAAGACGGTTGCTACAACTGCGGCACTGCCGGGCACATCGCTCGTGACTGTCCCACGGGTCGCCAAGGCGGAGGCGGCCGTGGATGGAACCGAGGCGGTGGCCGCGGGGGCCGGGAGGAGGACGCGGCGGTCAAGGTGGTCGCGGGTACACACTCCGGAGGCCCCCACGGCGGCAACGGGGAAGCTCCGGCTCCCCAAGGAGGCAACGGCGGCAAGTATCAAGAAGTCACTGGAGTTGTCGGGTGCATCCACGGAGGGTCTTCTCTGCCTCCCTCCAACGGCGCCTGCAAGAGACTTGTCCGGGAGCTGAACGCGGTTGCTTCTGCTCCGTCCAAGCCCCTGGACTGGTCTAGCCAAGTCATCACCTTCGACCCAGAAGACCACCCTGCAAACACTGCCGGGGTCGGGACCCTGCCGCTGATCGTGTCGCCCGTCATCCACAACTACAAGGTCACCAAGATGCTGGTCGACGGAGGCTCCAGCCTCAACTTGCTGACGGCGAAGGTCCTGGCTATCCTTCAAATCCCCTGTCTCGCCTGCAAGACACCGGGGTGTTCCAAGGCGTGAACGGAAGTGTTACTCGACCCCTCGGGAAGATCACCCTTCCGGTCACCTTCGGCGACTCCAAGAACTTCCGCACCGAGGAAATCGTCTTCGACATCGCCGACACTCCGCTACCGTACAACGGCATACTTGGCAGACCTGCTCTGGCCAAGTTCATGGCCGTCTCCCACTTCGCCTACAACATGCTGAAGATTCCGGCGCCGTGGGGCGTGATCAAGGTCAAGGCCGACATCGACGATGCTATCTACTGCGTTCACCAGCTGAACCAGACGGTGGCAACCACGGCGGATATCCCTCAAGGTGTACAGGAGGATGATGATGGGGCTCTCCCCGGGGGCGAAGGGCACCCGGGGGCTCCACATCTACTCCCCCAAGAAGGCGCCATTCCATGGCGATCCGCAGCTGACCAAGAAGGTGGCGCTAACCAGTGACGGAGTTCGCTCCATCACCATCGGCGCCCGCCTCACCGACAAATAGGAAAGCGCGCTCGTCGCCTTCCTTCGGGAAAACTCTGACGTCTTCGCGTGGGAGGCATCAGGTTTACCCGGCGTTCCAAGGGAGGTGATCGAGCACAAATTGGCGGTCAATCCGGGGGCTCGCCCCGTGAAGCAGGTTCTCCGGAACCAAAGCAAGGAAAAGCTGGAATTCATCATCGCCGAGGTGGACAAGTTGATAGAAGCTGGTGTCATCCGGTCGGTTCCCCACCCAAGCTGGGTGGCCAACCCCGTGGTGGTACCGAAACCCATGACCTTCAAGTGGAGACTCTGCATCGACTTCACAGACCTGAATAAGGCCTGTCCCAAGGACCCTTTCCCCCTGCCGCGGATCGACATGATCGTGGATTCCACGGCCGGGTGCGAGCTGCTGTGTTTCTTGGATGCCTTCTCCGGGTACCACCAGATCATGATGTCACTCGAGGACCAAGAGAAGACGGCCTTCATCACTCCCAAGGGCTGCTACTGCTACACCCGGATGCCTTTTGGCCTCCGAACGCCGGCGCTACCTTCCAGCGCGCAATGCAAGCATGCCTTGGGTCACAGCTGGGCCGCAACGTTGAAGCGTACATCGACGACATCGTGGTCAAGACCCGGTACAAGGACTCCCTCATCCAAGACCTGCACGAGACCTTCGAGAACCTCCGCCGGGTCAACTTCAAGCTCAACCCCGACAAGTGCGTGTTCGGGGTCCCCTCCGGCAAGCTGCTGGGTTTCCTGGTCTCTCACCGAGGGATCGAGGCGAATCCGGACAAAATCAAGGCAATCGAGCGCATGGAGGCGCCCCGGCGGGTCAAGGACGTACAGCGCCTCAACGGGTGCATCACTGCACTCGGGCGCTTCATCTCAAGGCTTGGGGAGCGGGCCTTACCGTTCTTCAGGCTGCTCAAGAAATCAGGCCCCGTGGAGTGGACCTCCGAGGCCGAGGAAGCCCTGCAGTCCCTTAAGCGCTACCTCGCCTCGCCACCAATCCTCGTGGCACCAGAAGAGAAGGAGCCCCTACTACTGTACATTGCTGCCACCAACCAGGTGATCAGCGCTGTGCTCGTGGTAGAGCGTGACGCTCCTCCGAAGAAGTCAAGCAAGATCAAGGGCAAGCGACCCGGGAACTCTCTTCCGGGCAACCGTGCAAGAAAAGGCTGCCGGGTGACCAGGGGTCTCACGATCCTGGCGTCACTGCAACCTCACCAGGACGCGGAGCCCGTCGGGAATGGAGAATCTCCCTCCGACGAGACTTCGCCGGGGGCTACCTCGTCCCCACCCCAAGACATCGACGTGGAGGAAGCCGAGCCCTCTCAGGACTCGGCGACCCGCAAGGTGCAGCACCCGGTCTACTTCGTCAGCGCAGTGCTGCGCGACGCCCGGGAGCGGTACCCCATGATGCAGAAGCTGCTGCTGGCAATCCTCATTGCCTCCCGCAAGATGAGGCCGTACTTCCAAAGCCATCCCATCACGGTGGTGTCCAAGTACAACCTAAGAAGCCCCCTGGAGAACCCACTTGCCACTGGTCGCATATCATGGTGGGCCATGGAGCTTCAAGGTTTCGGTCTCAAGTTCGAGCACACGGACAACATCAAGAGTCAGGCGCTGGCGGATTTCACGGCCGAGTGGACCGAGACGGCGTTCGACGACCCGGAAGAGGAAACCTGCCTCCCCGGGAAGGAAGATCCTAGCGCCTGGACCATGCACTTCGACGGCTCCTACACCAAGGGGAAAGGAGGTGCTGGGGTTGTCCTAACCTCACCAACCGGGGACCGGCTGAAGTACGTCGTCCAGATGCACTACCAAGGGAACATCTCCAACAACACGGCGGAGTACGAGGGCCTGCTCGCAGGACTTCGTGCTGCCATCGGCCTCGGCATCAACAAGATCGTCGTCAAGGGTGACTCTCAGTTAGTCATCAAACAAGTGAACAAGGAGTACGCGTGCCCTCAGATGGCACCATACGTTGAAGAGGTCTGGAAGCTGCAGCGGCGCTTCGACAACTTCCGGGCTGTGTACGTCCCACGGGGAGAAAACACGGCCGCGGATGAGCTATCGCAGGTGGCGTCCAAGCAAGAACCAGTGCCTCCCGGGATCTACATCGAGGTCCTCAGGCGACCTTCGATCCCCCCGAGAGGCTCGCGACAAGATCTGCGCCGGGGGCTGGCGACCCTTCTACCTCGACAACACGGGTAGCCAGCCCAGAAGCTCAAGACCCGGCAGCCCCTCCAGCGGAGGAAGCTATGCTTTCTTTCCGTCGGATGGTGCTACCGGTGGAAGGAACCCACCCACCCTGGGCCCGGGACATCGTCAAGTACATCATGGAGCACGCCCTCCCGGAGGACGATCACGACGCCGAGCGGGTGGCTCGTCAAGCCAAGCTCTACGTCATGATCGACGGCGAGCTCTACCGGCGACGGGACAACGGAGTCAAGCTCCGCTGCATCCCTCAAGAACAAGGCCAAGTACTGCTACGGGACATCCACGAGGCACATGTTCAAGTCATGTGGCATCAAGATCACTGGCGGGTAAAGTTTTTCGTCACGGGTTCTACTGGCCAACAGTCCTCAGTGATGCGGAGCAGCTAGTCAAGACCTGTGAAGCCTGCCAGTACTATGCGAAGAACATACATCAGCCGGCGCAAGCTCTGCAGCCAATTCCAATCTCCTGGCCATTCGCGGTGGGGGCTGGACATCGTGGGGAAGATACCGAAGTCTGTCGGGGGCCATGAATACCTTTTCGTGGCCATCGACAAGTTCACAAAGTGGGTGGAAGTGATGCCAGTACCAAGACAGACAGCTCAAGCAGCCATCAGTTCATTGAATGGATCTGCTAGCTCTAAGTTGACGAGGGAATATTTCCCCGGCAACAGTGCCAGAAACAATGCTTGTACGTCACACGTCAGTTGGGAACCCCAAGAGGAAGGTATGATGAGTGCAGCAGCAAGTTTTCCCTCAGTATGAAACCAAGGTTTAATCGAACCAGTAGGAAAACGAGGTTTGCTTCGAAGGTGTTGGTGAAGGAGTGTAGTGCGGCGCAACACCAGGGATTCCGGTGCCAACGTGGAACCTGCACAACACAATCAAATTACTTTGCCCCAACTTAACAGTGAGGTTGTCAATCTCACCGGCTTGCTGAAAACAAAGGGTTAAACGTATCGAATGGAAATGATGTTTGTTTGCATAAAACAGTAGAGAACAATGATTGCAGTAGATTGTATTTCAGATGTAAAAGAATGGACCGGGGTCCACAGTTCACTAGTGGTGTCTCTCCAATAAGATAACTAACATGCTGGGTAAACAAATTACAGCTGGGCAATTGACAATTGATAAGTGCATATAACATGCATGTGTGAGCTGTGGTGTCTACTATGAGATTCATTTGGGCATTACGACAAAGTACATAGACCGCTATCCAGCATGCATCTATGCCTAAATAGTCCACTTTCCGGTTAACATCCGTACCCCTTCCAGTATTAAGTTGCAAGCAACAGACAATTGCATTAAGTAATGTGCGTAATGTAAACAATACATTCATCCTTGAATAAAGCATTGCTGTTTTACCCCTAGTGGCAACAACACATCTACAACCTTAGAACTTGCTGTCACTATCCCAGGTTAAATAGAGGTTGAACCCAACTATCATGCATAAATACCCCCTCTTGGAGTTACAAGTATTCACTTGGCCAAGGCTTCAACAAGTAACGGAGAGCATGCAAGATCACAAATGACATAGACATGATAATATAATATTCAGCTCCACATAGGTATCAATATAAGTCAGATCCCAGCAAACACAACATGTAGCATTACAATAAGATGATCTTGATCATGATAGGCAGCTCACAAGATCTAAACATGATGGCACAAGTGGAGAAGACAACCATCTAGCTACTGCTATGGACCCATAGTCCAAGGATGAACTACTCACGCATCACTCCGGAGGCGGGCATGGCGATGTAGAGCCCTCCGGTGATGATTCCCCTCTCCGGCAGGGTGCCGGGAAGAGCTTCAGAACCCCCCGAGTTAGGGTTGACGACGGCGGCGGCAGCGAATATGTTCTGGATGAAAGGCTCGGTGTTTTAGGGTTTTCACGTCTCGGGGAATAAATAGGCGAAGGGGCGATGTCGGCGGACCCCCGAGGGGCCCAAACCACCAGGCGCGGTGGGCCCCTGCCGCGCTGTGGTTTGGCCACCTCGTGGCTCCCTTCGTCTCTCCTTCGGACTCCGTGTACGTGCTGGAAAAATAGGGACTTGGCCTTTTGTTTCGTGCAATTCCGAGAATATTTCCAGAAGTAACTTTCTGAAACCAAAAACAGCAGAAAACAGGGAACTGGCACTGTGGCATCTTGTTAATAGGTTAGTCCCAGAAAATGCATAAAAGTGATATGAAGTGTATATAAAACATGTAGCAAATGGTATAATATAAGCATGGAACAGCAGAAATTATGGATACGTTGGAGACGTATCAAGCATCCCCAAGCTTAGTTCTACTCGTCCTCGAGTAGGTAAAACGATAACAACAAATAATTTCTGAGGAGACATGCTTTCACACAATCTTGATCAATATATTGCAAGGCTCATGTCATGAATGAAGTGACTCAAAGCAATGATCTATAGTTTGCTAACAAATAGATAAAGAGTAAACAATGAATCATATAAGCAAAAACTTTTCATGAATAGTACTTTCAAGACAAGCATCAAAAAGTTTTGCATAAGAGGTAACTCATAAAGCAATAGATTCAAAGTAAAAGGCATTGAAGCAACACAAAGGATGATTAAGTTTCAGCATTTGCTTTCAACTTGTAACATGTATATCTCATGGATAGTTGTCAACATAAAGCAATATAACAAGTGCAATAAGTAAACATGTAAGAATCAATGCACACAAAGTTGACACAAGTGTTTGCTTCTAAGATAGAAAGGAGTAGGTAAACTGACTCAACATAAAGTAAAAGATAGGCCCTTCGCAGAGGGAAGCAGGGATTAAATCATGTGCTAGAGCTTTTTAAGTTTTCGAAAGCATATAGAGAGCACAAAATAAGTATTTGAGAGGTGTTTGTTGTTGTCAACGAATGGTAGTGGGCACTCTAACCCCCTTGTCAACCAGACTTTCAAGAGCGGCTCCCATGAAGGACGTTATCTCTACCAGCAAGGTAGATCATCCCTCTTCTCTTTTGTTTACACATGTATTTTAGTTTCTTTATAGATGACACTCCTCCCAACCTTTTGCTTACACAAGCCATGGCTAACCGAATCCTCGGGTGCCTTCCAACATTCACATACCATGGAGGAGTGTCTATTTGCAAAATTAAGTTGCTTACTGATAAATCAGGGCAAAACATGTGAAGAGAATTATTAATGAAAGTTGTAATTAATTGGGGCTGGGCACCCCGTTGCCAGCTCTTTTTGCAAATTATTGGATAAGCGGATGTATATGCCACTAGTCCATTGGTGAAAGTCTGTCAGAAGTAAATGACAAGATTGAAAGATAAAACACCACATACTTCCTCATGAGCTATAAAACATTGACACAAATAAGGAGTAATAAAGTTTTGAATAGTTTAAAGGTAGCACATGAAATATTTACTTGGAATGGCAGGAAATACCACATAGTAGGTAGGTATGGTGGACACAAATGGCATGGGTTTTGGCTCAAGTTTTGGATGCACGAGAAGCATTCCCTCTCAGTACAGAGTTTAGGCTAGCAAGGTTGTTTGAAGCAAACACAAGTATAAACCGGTACAGCAAGAATCACATAAAAACATATTGCAAGTATTATAAGACTCTACACTGTCTTCCTTGTTGCTCAAACATTTTACCAGAAAATATCTAGACCTTAGAGAGAACAAATATGCATCCCAAGTCTCAACAAGCTCTACGGTAGTTCTCCACTACTAGGCTTTAACTACATGATGCAAGAGCTTAAACATGATCTACTTGAGAGCTCAAAACAATTGCAAAGCATCAAATCGAAACAAGACAATGATCTACAAGAATGCATATGTCTTTTCCAATACCAACTACTACATGTAGCATTTTCTTTCTTCCAAACAAACACCAATCAATTTATTTAAACATAAACTCTCCAAATGATAATATAATGCAGCAAGAGAGTATTTATAAACAAGTGCTAACAGCTCGAAGAGATGCATGAAAAACAGGAGCTAAAAGCACTGCAGTAGCTAGTTAAGAATACTCAACAAATATAAGTGAAGAACATGAGTATTCACATGAAAAAGCGGAGCGTGTCTCTCTCCCACACAAGGATTGCTAGGATCCGAATTTATTCAAACAAAAACAAAAATAAAAACACACAGACGCTCCAAGTAAAGCGCATAAGATGTGAAAGAATTAAAATATAGTTTCACTAGAGATGACCTGATAAGTTTGTTGATGAAGAAGGGGATGCCTTGGGCATCCCCAAGCTTAGACGCTTGAGTCTCTCTGAATATGGTTGGGATGAACCACGGGGGCATCCCCAAGCTTAGGCTTTTCACTCTTCTTGATCACATAATATCACCCTTCTCGCTTGATCCTTGAAAACTTCCTTCACACCAAACTCAAGACAGTTCTCATTAGAGGGTTAGTGCATAATCAAAAATTCTCATATTCTGTAATGATACAATCAATCCCAAAGCTTCTGGACATTAGCTACAGCCACCAATGCTTTGTGGAGCAAAGAAATCCACACAAACACAGTAAAAGAGCGAATGCAAAACAAAAGGCAGAATCTGTCAAAAACAGAACAGTCTGGAATGACGAATTTTTTCGAGGCACTTAAGTTGCTCAGATGGATCTGGCCTAAAATAATGAAAGTTGCGTACATATCTCAGGAATATGCGTGATTTTTTCAGAATTTTTTGAATTTTCTACAGGGAGATAAGCTCAAATCCGTGACAGCTAAAAATCTGTCACTGCGCAGAAATCCAAATCTTGCATCAACTTTCAATATAGAACTTTACTTGGCACAACATTGCGATAAAATAAAGATACAAAGGAGTTGCTACAGAAGTAACAAAACTCCTTGACTCAAAGAAAACAAAAATAACAGCAAATAAAAACGATGGGTTGTCTCCCATAAGCGCTTTTCTTTAACGCCTTTCAGCTAGGCGCAGAAAGTGAAAATCAAGTGTTGTCAAGTGGCAAATCATTCAAATCATCAAAAGCTTCTTCCAACACACAGCTTGTAACAATGGGTATCTTAGATGTTCCTGGAGGTGTTTCATTACCTTTAACCGTACTAAAAGTTTTATCAATTTTAAGCTCATAATGAGTCTTTGGTTTTGGCACTTTAGGAACATACATAAACTTTTGCTCTCTACCCACATAAACTTTCTCCTTTTTAGACTTAAGAGAAGTAAAGGTTGAACTTAAGGTTTCAATAGCTTCCTCTAACTCATCAATTCTATGATTTTGGGTGTCATGGATATTATTATCCTCAAGAACAGTGATTCTTTCATTGATGGTGGCTATTGATTCATTAGTCTTACCAATACAATCAAGAAAATTTGGAAAAAAATTCTCCATAGAGTCTAACTTATTTATAACATCCTCCAAGGTGATCTCAACTTTAATATCTTTAGTGGGTGGTGTTCCTACCAAACTTTCAATAATATTACAGGCTTCTAAAGCAGGAGTACCCAAGAAATTTCCACCTGTAAGTGTAACATCCCAAGTTTTTCCAAAAAAAATTGAAAATCAAAAAAAAAACTTTTTGAAAACTTTATGTATTTTGTTTTGAAAACATAAAATCATGCATACATGCATCATCATCTTGTCTTGTTTGCATTTGAATTTTCAAAAGTTGGAAATTTAATTCCACTTGAAAACTATTTGAGAAAAATATCAAAAAGGGCATATTATGCTCTATATAATATTTTTGATTTGCTATGGTTTTATTTGTCTATTTGAATCTTGGATGAGTTTGGAATATATTTATATGAATTTTAAAAATAACTATTTTCCAAAAATTACATTTTTGGTAATTGATTTGATTTTAATAACCACAAATGTTTTTATTTAAAATCCTATTTATAAAATGAACATAAAGGTTTAAATAATCCTTACGCAATATTTGAAATTTTCAAATTTGAAAAGTTTGAAAAAATGAGTTTGAAATTTTAACAGATAAGTTTTGATTTTACAAACTTTAGAAATTGTTTGAGTTGATTTTGGACTTTTAAAACAAAAAGTTATGAAATAAATAAGAAAAAACCAGAAAATAGAAAAAGAAAAATTGATGACGTCATGATGACATCATCGTCATCAACCTCCATGCACCGACGGAATATCACTCCGTGTCCATGATTTTTGCCGTTTTTCTCGATTTATTTCCCGACGTTTACTCAACCAAATCAAGCACCGTTTCTTCCTAATAAAGCACGGAGTCCTCTTCATTCCCTCTCCCTCCACTCGTCTTAGGCCCCAGCTGAAGAATTTCATCGCCGGAGCTCCGCAACGCAAAAACGCCCGTTTTGATTGCCCTCTTCAATACGGGCGATTTACTCCCCATTTGCATCGC